>CABFWO010000242.1:167337-224182 GCA_902155825.1 Timema genevievae | reverse complement strand
TCCGGTTTTATCTTTCTTTTACTTCATTTCCAAGATTTTATATTTCTTTTACTTCCTTTCTCCGGTTTTATCTTTCTTTTACTTCATTTCCAAGATTTTATATTTCTTTTACTTCCTTTCTCCGGTTTTATCTTTCTTTTACTTCATTTCCAAGATTTTATATTTCTTTTACTTCCTTTCTCCGGTTTTATCTTTCTTTTACTTCATTTCCAAGATTTTATATTTCTTTTACTTCCTTTCTCCGGTTTTATCTTTCTTTTACTTCATTTCCAAGATTTTATATTTCTTTTACTTCCTTTCTCCGGTTTTATCTTTCTTTTACTTCATTTCCAAGATTTTATATTTCTTTTACTTCCTTTCTCCGGTTTTATCTTTCTTTTACTTCATTTCCAAGATTTTATATTTCTTTTACTTCCTTTCTCCGGTTTTATCTTTCTTTTACTTCATTTCCAAGATTTTATATTTCTTTTACTTCCTTTCTCCGGTTTTATCTTTCTTTTACTTCATTTCCAAGATTTTATATTTCTTTTACTTCCTTTCTCCGGTTTTATCTTTCTTTTACTTCATTTCCAAGATTTTATATTTCTTTTACTTCCTTTCTCCGGTTTTATCTTTCTTTTACTTCATTTCCAAGATTTTATATTTCTTTTACTTCCTTTCTCCGGTTTTATCTTTCTTTTACTTCATTTCCAAGATTTTATATTTCTTTTACTTCCTTTCTCCGGTTTTATCTTTCTTTTACTTCATTTCCAAGATTTTATATTTCTTTTACTTCCTTTCTCCGGTTTTATCTTTCTTTTACTTCATTTCCAAGATTTTATATTTCTTTTACTTCCTTTCTCCGGTTTTATCTTTCTTTTACTTCATTTCCAAGATTTTATATTTCTTTTACTTCCTTTCTCCGGTTTTATCTTTCTTTTACTTCATTTCCAAGATTTTATATTTCTTTTACTTCCGTTCTACGATTTTATCTTTCTTTTACTTCCTTTTACTTTTACTTCCTTTTACTTCCTTTTACTTTTACTTTTACTTACTTTTACTTTTACTTTTACTTACTTTTACTTACTTTTACTTCCTTTTACTTCCTTTTACTTCCTTTTACTTCCTTTTACTTCCTTTTACTTCCTTTTACTTCCTTTTACTTCCTTTTACTTCCTTTTACTTCCTTTTACTTCCTTTTACTTCCTTTTACTTCCTTTTACTTCCTTTTACTTCCTTTTACTTCCTTTTACTTCCTTTTACTTCCTTTTACTTCCTTTTACTTCCTTTTACTTCCTTTTACTTACTTTCTACGATTTTATATTTCTTTTATTTCCTTTCTACGATTTTATATTTCTTTTATTTCCTTTCTACGATTTTATATTTCTTTTATTTCCTTTCTACGATTTTATCTTTCTTTTACTTCCGTTCTACGATTTTATCTTTCTTTTATTTCCTTTCTACGATTTTATCTTCTTTTACTTCCTTTCTACGATTTTATCTTCTTTTACTTCCTTTCTACGATTTTATCTTCTTTTACTTCCTTTCTACGATTTTATCTTTCATTTACTTCTTTTGTACGATTTGTTTTTTCTCTTTTTACTTCATTTTTATTTATCTTTTTTACTTCATTTTTATTTCTCTTTTTTACTTCATTTTTATTTCTCTTTTTTACTTCATTTTTATTTCTCTTTTTACTTTCTTTCTTAATTCTGATTTCTCTCTTTTACTTTCTTTCTTCATTTTGATTTATATCTTTAGCTTTATTTCTACATTTTGATTTCTCTCTTTTACTTTCTTTCTTCTTTTTTAATTATATCTTTTCATTATTTTCTAAATAATTTCCCTCACTTTCAAACTATATATATTTGAATTTTATTTATAAATAACTTTCTAATTTTGACCTCGCTTTCTATATTCCTTTATTCTTTTTGATACATATCTTTCGCTAATTTCATTTATCCATTTTAATGTCTCTCTTTTTCCCATTTTAAATTTGGTTCTCTCACTTTTTCCAAATATTCATTTTTATCTCTCTTCCAATTCTTCATTTTTATCTCTCTTCCAATTCTTCATTTTTATCTCTCTCCTTCCATCTCTTCCCCATTCTACATTTTTATTTCTCTCCTTCCCTCTCTTCCTCCATTTTGATTTCTATTTTTCTTTCCCATGATCCATTTTTATCTCTCTCGTTGTCATGTTCACTTTTTATCTCACCCTTTCTCTCCAACACCTTATCTATTTATTTTCCTTTATCTCACAACATTCAGTTTTTTCCTATCATTAATTTTACTGTCTCCACTTTATTTGACCTATTTTTTTCACACCCACATGTTTTTTAATATTTCCTTCTATTCTCTATACCCTCCCCTCTAATCTCTGTCCCCCTCAGTTGTTTCAGCAGTTGGAGGAGAGATTACCTCTGAGGACACCCATGCCCATCGCCGATGAATTGCCTGACATGAGGTCACCGATCTCCATCCACGGACCTCTGGCCACCAGCTCGCCCTTAGAACACTCGGATATGGTGGAGGCAGAGGATATACCCCAGCTGGATGAATCGACGCTCGCCATCATGTGTGATCCCAAGGTGAGTAGGAGCAACTCTCGGTCTTGGGCTAGTGAAGGTAAAAACCAAAGCTTGACATCTCTTCATGCAAATGTTAGTGCATTTCCTACAAGATATGCTATTAACCCTTAACAATTATATTGGTTTTTAATAACCTTTTTATTGTACCTACAAAATAAAATAAATTGTTTGATATAGTCTAATAAATCCATTCATATTGTGTATTGTGGTTGAATAAAATAATTTAAAAAAAATGTTTTGAGTAAACAACACTCAAGTAAGTTATCCACATAAAAAGAAATACATCTTGAATAAAAATAAATCACTCTTTATAGATAATTTTTAAACCAAACTGTTCAATAATGGTATTTAACAAATTTGTTCTCTAAAATAAATTATTTGTAAACTCCCCTAAAATTTTTGTTATTTGAATAAATAAAAACGTATTTTTATTTACCATGAAAAACTATTTCCAGATTTTCTATTTGAATTCAACTTTAAAGATCCAATTTCCAAAAATTTAAGAATTTATATAAGCTATATTTGAATTAAACTAACCATAAATTAATTTTTATTAGAAAATGAAATACATTATTATTGATAATGTCAAATAGTCCTTCTATAGTATTATAAACCATATCTCAAAAGCCCTTTTTTTAAATATTCTTATTAAAAAAAAGTCATCAGTAAGCCCCCTTTTTTAAATATTCTAATTAAAAAAGTCATCAGTAAGCCCCCTTTTTTAAATATTCTCATTAAGAAAGTCATCAGTAAGCCCCTTTTTTTAATATTCTTATTAAAAAATCATCAGTAAGCCCTTTTTTAAAAAAAATTCTTACCAACATAAACCAAATATCTCCCCACCTGTCCCCTCAACACCTAAAACAAGAATACAGCTCTCATGTCCATGTTAAACACTCCCAAGATAAATCACAACAGTCATTTTCAAAGTAACTAGAATTTAAAAAAATCATTGATAAACAAACGATCCTTTATCGAACTTTTACTCGAAAATAAGTAAACAGTGTTATTGGTCATGTCAAACACTATCAAGATAACATTTTGAACTAAATAGTTATAGCCCTTTGTTAAATTTTAGTTACATGTTTCTGAAAAATTAGATATTTGGGAAATAACCATAAATGATTGATAAACCCAAAAAAAAAGTAAAACTGTTTTTTTTGGTCAAAATATCCTGACATACCGACCAAATCGTTCGAGCCATTTATAAATTATTTAATATTTTTGAGAAATCGTTGCTCAGGATTTAAAAAATATTCATGAGTAAACTACCTTTAATTAAAGGGTAGAAGAAATTTTGGTACATCCCATAAAAATATAAATATAAAATTAGAACATGATCAATCAAACCGTTTGGGATCCATGGTCAGGGACGAACAGATAGACAGAATTGTAATATCCACTTTTTGTTTTTCGTGTTCTCATAAAACATAGAATCGTCATCTCGATATAAATGTTTTTATGATCATAAATATTTCTCTTGATATGAGAAAGTAAAAACAACTATTTCATGAGGATGGCTTTAGACCTATTTAGATTCAAAGAAACCTTTGACTATTATAGAAGATATTAAGTTTATTTTAATATGGTTATACGTAATGTCATGTCAGCTAGAAATATGTTAGTATTTTATACATTTTTCCTTTCCACCCAAATCCTAATATAAGTAAGAATGCAGTAGATAAGGCAAATTAGAAAATATGAAACATATTTTTGCGGACCAATATTGATAACATTTTACTATTTAATTAATGTTATTTAATAGCTATTGATAATAATTTTATCTATTAAGTGACAGCTCCACATTAGATGAGAGCATACAGAGGTTGTTCATGTTCATTTGACCATAAATATTTCATTTCACAATATTAACAAATGTGTTATAAGCTATAATTAGTGATTCAATGATTTCAAATAATTTGCAGTTTACAAAAAATAAGGGGTCATACTTGCCATTTAATGATTTTCACGTTGTTAAGGTAATGTAGTAGATGAATGTCTCAGGTTTGATTTTCGGCATGACCGAAAAATTTATCATTGGGGAAATGAATGTACCCCCTTTCACAGTGATTAATTAACGACCGGGGACTGGATGTTGTGTCGGTTCTAGATTTAAGTTAGTTTATAAGTCGTGTGCATATATAATCACTCTTCAGAAAGTGCACTTTAAATATTTCAATTAAATGGAAAAAATATCTTAAATATTTCAATGAAATATTGGTTTTAATACTAGGTACATATTATTATAAATATATCTTACCATCAGTTAAATGTATATTAAAAATATTGATGAAAGCGTCGGAGGTGGTCTATCAAAATTCATAGTGCTCAGAAACACCCTGACCTACCTTTTTCAATATATTATGCCCAACCTTCCATCCCACCACATATTATATTTAAACTTTCCATGAGTTTGTTTGCGCGCGCAGCCCCAAAAAGATTCTTGTCGCTACCAGCCTCAAGGGTGCTTCAAGAACCTCCGAGCTGAACTGATGGCGGAACACGAGTCATCATGCGAGTACCAGCCCGCCTCCTGCCCCCTCGCAAACCACCCCCAGTGTAAATGGGGTGGTAAGTTGAGGGACTTGGATCGTCATCTGCGTGAGGTTAGATTCCAAAGACAAAACACAGGGTGGGGGGAGACTAAATGGATGCTTATTATTATTATTAGATACACGAAAGAATAAAATAATAAGTTAACTATGCTTCTTTGAATTGGTATCCTAGAAATAGTGCCACATTATTAAAAAGAAACTTAAGTAAATATAACTTTTCAAAATCAGAGGTTTCACAATAAAGAAAAAAAAAAATTAGTGACATTTTACTAAATTGTGCGCATTTCGTTCTAATCTTATACCAATCTTGGTTCCTTAAAAACCTTTAAATAAAATTTTCCTGTCCAGTGGAATCCTAAACATTGAAGAATGATTATAATTACGTTCTTGTAAAGGCTGCATTACACATAACAACTAAGACGCATAAACGTCCCCATGGGCTTCTTGAAAATATCCAACCATTCGGATATTCATGGGGAATGGGGATATGGTCTTCCCCACATGGTTTTGCTGCCTTAGGATTCGGCTAGACTGACAAGAGTGCGAGCGAGCGAGCGCGTAAGCGACTGGGTAGTCAGACTGGCGAGCGAGAGAGCGCGTGATTAGCAGAGAGCTCTCGTTAGTTGTTGACAAGGAGGCTTCGAATCTTGGCTCAGTGAACTGAGGGTGGTTTTTGACAAGTGATTTATTGTTGTGGTTTTCTCATCCTCTCTCCACGTTAATGGTGATTATTATTTGTAAAGGACCCGCCTCAGTGGCGTAGTTGGCTAACGCGCTAGTCGTGTTGAGCTCGACCGCTGAGGACGGGGAGATCGAGGTTCGAATCTCGGTCGGGTGAATTGGGGGTGGTTTTTCCTAAATGGTTTTCCACTCTCCCTCCACGCAAATGCGGGTTCACTTCCTTTAAATTCAACCCTCCCCCATTCCTAATCCATTAGCGTAATTAGTACTTAAGCGTATAACCCGGACGGGTAGTAAGAAATATTATATTAATATTTGTAAAGGCCTACTTTGATAATATTGAAGTATTTTAACATATCAATTTTACACACACACACACACACACACACATATGTATAGGTATGGTTTATGATCTTGCCAATTAAATTAGGCCGTTAGTAGCAAGTCTGCTAAACCTATCGATATTAATAAAAATATCAAGATGAGAAGTTTTCCTAGCACTCAATGAACCAACATACAATAATATTGCCTAGCGCCTGTAAACTAGACTGTACCGGGATGAGCGCGCGCGCTTGAAAAATAGGACCAGTTCTATCTTTCAAGCGTGCACGTTCAGTCACTCACTCACTCACTCACTCGCTCGCTCGCTCCAGTCTGGCCACCTCTCATTACAACCAATGTGTTCTATTTTATATTTTATTCGCTCGCTCAGTCTGGCCGCCCCCTTACACGCATCAACTTTCCCATGAGGAGGCCAATTTCAGAAGTCCCATGGGGAAGTCTTCACGTGTAATGCGGCCTTAAGAAGCCACACGTAACTAATATATTTGATTTTTTTAATTACCTGTCATTAGTTTGTACCTGCTGGCAATATTAAAGAAAATTGTTTCCAAACTTTATGGATGTATATATATATATATATATTATATATATATATTGGCCCGGACCTTGTGCATCTCGACCAAGTGGCAGCGCTCTGCTCCGAGGACGATCACGTCATTGTGGACCTGGCCATGAGAAAACATAAAAATGTAACAAATGTTTGAATATTGCACCAGATGTCAGTTATATATATATGCATCCATAAAGTTTGAAAACATAGCAACGTAACAAATGTTTCAATATTGCACCAGGGGTCAGGTATATATATATATACATCCATAAAGTTTGAAAACATAGCAACGCAACTTATATATATATATATACCTGATCTCTGGTGCAATATTCAAACATTTGTTACGTTGCTATGTTTTCAAACTTTATGGATGTATATACCTGACCTCTGGTGCAATATTGAAACATTTGTTACGTTGCTATGTTTTCAAACTTTATGGATGCATATATATATATAACTGANTATGCACAGCTTTTTTTTTTTTTTTATCTTTCTCCAGTAGTTTAGCTGACAAAGCAATTGCACAGTAAGACAAAAATGTGTTTGACTACCTTTACGAGCACGTTGTTTAATATGTAATCGAATATCTTTTCCTATGTTGCAGGTGGTCCCGACGAAGCTGCCTGAGCGTGTGGGGAGTGTGAGGGGCGCACTGGAGGTGGTGGGGGTGGACGGGAAGCCCCACGGATGGATGGGGAAGATCCGGTCCGCACACGACCCAGTGGAACCGCTCTGGGAAAAGGGGCAGTGTCTCCGGGTGGACCCTAACGTCATCGGCGCGTGCGCGAGGACTACCATCCGACTTCACGCGTTGGTCATGGCGCAGACTACATCCAACCGCGGTAAGAAGAGGAGCAAGGCGGCGAGGCCCTTGGCCAAGAGACGTATCGCGTCGAGGACCTGATTCTCTATCCTTATAAAGCCTGGATGGTTTATTTGTCTTTGGATGTCTCAATCAGTCGTACTAGTCCAAGACTTGACACATCTTGAAATATGGTGACGTTTTCTGATACTTGGCTCTCTCATAGTACATTGAGTGGATACCTACTTTTGTTTATCACCTATTGCCACATTTAATTATTCTTTGTTCAAATTTTCTCCATTTAACTCCTCCCCATTCTTTAATATCACTTTCTTACCCTCGTTAACTTTAACTTTATACATTTATTCACTATTTTACCTTCCTCCCATGTTCTCTACTTTACCTTCCTCCCTTCTTCCCAACTCTACGTTACTTTCCTTGCTCCTCTCCAAGTTTATATATTTAAATATTTCTTTATAATGACTACCTCAAACCATCTGGTTTTAATTGTACTTACAATTTTATAAATGAATATTTGACTTCTGTTGTGTGTTTGTTGTTTTTTCCTTTAGTTGGTAAATCTAGAATTTTGAACAAATTTACCGCACTATAAAATGACTATAAAATAAGGAGTGTGTATATGTTTAATAGTGACACGTGCTATTTGATATAAAATAATGCAGAAGGTATTCTTTGGTACAAACAAAAGATATTATTATGAAATATAAGCTTAGTTACAAGATGGCACATGAAATAACTTTGTCTTCAGAATAGTTTTCTTTCTTCTGTCTTAAAGTGATATTCTTTTGAATGGTTTTTTGTGTTAAAACATGTATTTGAAAATGTACTTGTGTATTTATGTTTTGTTTTCTCAAGTGTATTAGTAACAGTCATTACTATAAGCTATACCTATTTTCCTAATAGTTAACAATGTTCCTAATTGTTCCACATATGTTCCTATATTAGACCTATGTTTCCTTAGAAACAAATTTAGAGATGCTTAAAAGTTGCCACAACATTATTTATTGAAATATTAATTTTTTATTTATTTGTTTATTTTCTGAAAGTGTTTCCTTTATCTTGTTATATTTAAATTCATAAATAATGGATCAAATGGTAGAGGAACATTCTAAAAATGTTGTTGGAAATATGTCAAGTGGTTTGGTTTTCAAAGTGTGTGATGATAAACATTTGTATGATTTTTTTAGCTATGCAATTATGTAGGAGCAATTAGAATTACTCGTTTATATTATAGTTTCTTGTTATTTTCAGTATTAATATATTTATTTGATTTATCTAGTTTTACACACTCAGATTATCTATGATCATAAGTTATTAAAGTAATGATCAAAAAGGGTTGGTTTCATTTTGTAACTAAAGATTATTGTAAAAGAGGTAGGTGTCAATGTTTTAAATAATAGTATGCCTTAATTATGTTCAAAAATATTTAAAAATTACAAAATAGCCTAATTAATTTTAGTAAAAATGAGACCTATTTTTTTTGTCTAATGTATATGGGAAATTAGTTCCTTGTGCTTATAACGTAATGATTATTATGAAGCAAATTATTAAAAAAAAATTACATGGCTTGATATAGCATAGCGAGCAGATTTGACCTCCGTTTTATGTAAATACACTACCACAATGCAAATATTCAACGGTTTAAGTTACAAGCCAATTGTCAAAATGTTTGTTAATAATTAAAGCAAAAAAGCACAAAAACTCGAAAATATTTCGGTTCTAAACAAAATAAAAAATATATTTTTGATAATGAAGTATCAAAGTAACTATATGATTGTTTATCAATATTGGAGGAATTTTGGAAATGAGACAAAATTATTTATTGACGTTCATTATCCTCGTTTAAATAGAATTGGTTTTTATAAAAACCTGTGAATTAGCTTGAAATATTTTGATAAAATTATTCAAATAATATATATTATTGTTGTTACTGTTACTAGAAGTGATAATAAATTATGTATACTTTTTTGTATTTTAGTTTTTTAGGGGGTGTGATCTTTCAAATTAAATTTTTAAGTAATTTTTCTTTGTCACTGTGGGGATGCAGGTAACTGGAGAAGAATTAATTTTTTTTGCATTTTTTACATCAAAACTTTTTTATTTGTCAAAATAAATCAAATATTGCTTCAGTACAAAAATAGTGTAATTTTCTTCACATGGTGTTATAAATTCTTGAATATCTTTCAAGTTTTTCAGGAAAATGATGACGACCTTTGAAACCTTTGCCAGATCTCTATTTATCAAATCCAAGATTAGATAATATCAAGGAATGCTACATAACATAGACAACAGGTTGAATGAAAGAGGGTTACATGTTAACTATGTATTGCAACCTCAAACTTTGTTATTTTCAAGTTATACTAGTTTCATCCGTCACATTAAAGTAGATTCAAATGGTAACTGTCTCCTTAGTAGGACTTGAGTATTAAAGACAACAATGAGATCTAAGTTGATATTTTATAGAGTCAAGCTGTAGCCTTATAGCAAGTTACTCAACTAGTCAAATGATAGACAATTACAACACAAATAGTTCTAGACAACATAACCTATACAATAAATTAAGGCGATTACCACAAAATATATAATGGCCACCTTTCAAAGAGGCAATTGAGGTGCCCAATATTAATTAGGAAGGTCTTATATAAGATTCCACTTAAAATGGAACAAATCCCGCATAGTGACACATATATCAATATACTGGAGCACAGGAAAATTTCCGTGCTACATATTACAACCGTTGCCGTTATAAAGTCAGAAGGGCGCAACACACTCATGTGATTGACACGGTGTTCAGAGTAAGAGGGTGGAATCTCATAGTAATAATAATTAGAGAGGCAGTGCAAGTAGAAACAAGAATAGGAAAATAGAGCCATTAGTAGTTTTCAAAATACCTAATCTGTCCCTTTGAACAGCCTTAAATCTCATATTACTCTTTTGCAAATATAGAGCCATTTTACTTTTCAGTGAGTAAATTACGTTATCCCAAGCTGAGCTCTTGTATGAGTCTAGCAATTTCCCGCCTGACAGAGTTATTAAGATGCAATACTAGTTTAATACACAGGTAGAAACCTACATACAGTATTTTAAAAGGAGAAATAAATGCATCCTACATTCTATCAAAATAATCTAAGTAAATAGAACTACATATCAAAAGTAAACATAATTAAATCATGCCACAACCCATACATAAGGGCTGTGAAGAAGGATAAATAATAACGTCTAATTAAATGCCGCAACCAATATACGCTGTGGTTGTGAAACCAACCATACCTTCATTACGGTTGGACTAGTAGAGGAGTCTGTTTAATGTAATGCATTCCTTATACAGGTGAGGTGAGTACAAAGAAAGGTGGTTGTAGCATCCAAAGCTATCCAATCAAACTTGCAGTAAAGGGGAGGGGCGTGGAAGGGAAAATCATCCTTCCTCTATATTTGTTGTAGTGAACTTCCAAGTAAGGGGAAGGTCTCATTGCAGAAACAAAGTGTATAGCTCAAGCGCAAGATCTTCTTTTGTTTGGTCATTGTAGATAAGTTCAATTTAGTCAGCTCAATACACTTATGTTGTTGTAATTGGAGGTGTTCGCTAGTTTGTGGAACGGCATTCAAACATTAGGGTGGTCAAAAAAAAATCACGCTGGAGACTTGAAAATGACTATAACGATTCTATGTAAAAATAATTAAAATTACATTCCAATGTTTTAAGTCTACAAAATTTGTTTGACATTTTAATTTGTATTTTATAAATTTTACTGTGGTTGCACCTACATTATACCCCTTTAGCACAGATAATTTACTCCTACTTTACTACTAATCTTTTCTTTCAACTTATAATCTATGTTATTTCTAATGTATTTTAATGCCATAATATATTAACTGGTAATCATTCATCTAATCATCATGGTATTATTTTCTAGTTGATAAACTTTTTATTAAGATTTAGTGGAATTGTCTTTCATAGGATTACTATGTTTATTCTTTATCATAATTGACGGATCCTTGACCAATTCATATAATAATTAATCTCTTGAATTATTTTACCAGAATCTTGGACTATCTTAATCCTCCTAATTATAACTATTTTGATCTATAACTTTTTAATAATTAGTATCATTAAGGAGTGGTTGTTTATATAATTGATCATACATGACATAAGATCTTTACTTTAATAATTTCTAATATTTCTTTAATTATATTTATCTAATAATTTTTATCAAAACATTTTTTCTTTTTCAATCTTCTACAATAAACTATCTCTTAGCTCACTTTTGAGGTTTTATTAACTTATTGTAAAAACTATTGATCTGTTTTTATAAAGTACGTTCCTTACAAAAAATTTCAATATATAAGTATGAGTTTAGGGGTTCATTATTTTTTTCAAATAATGGGTTTTGATGTTCATTTTAGCCATTAATAGTAACACTTTACAAATACCTAAGTGGGGCTACCTTTTCATTTTATCGCTTAGCTTTAAGGATATGATATTTAAAAGTAATGTTTTGTGTACCTCATCTATGTTCTCACATTCTTACAAATACAGAAGTTCACTTATGTTTCCATGGGGATATCTAATTTTGAGTAAATCATATTTCAAAGTACAGTAATGTTGAGTACCAAATCAATATTTTCACATTCTCTCTCTCTGTTGGATTCTCTCACACACTCTACCCTCACATACACTCTTTATCGCGCAATCTTTCTCACATTACCTTTATTATACTCTTTCTTAAGCTCTCTTTCCCTCTTGAACGTTCTATCTCTTGAACGCTCTCTCACAACGGCCTCTCTATATCAAACTGCCTTGATATCTCACTTTCTCTATCCCAAACTCACTCTTTCTATCTCACTCTCTCTATCCCAAACACACTCTTTCTATCTCACTCTCTCTATCCCAAACACACTCTTTCTATCTCACTCTCTCTATCCTAAACACACTCTTTCTATCTCACTCTCTCTATCCCAAACTCACTCTATCTCTCAAACCCTCTCTCTCTCTCTCAAACTAGCTTTATTAATTTCTCTCTCTAACTCTTTCTTTAATTCTCTCTCAATCTTATATTCTCTCTTTAAGCTAATCTCTCCCTCTCTAACTTTCTCTCCCAAACGTCCTCACATTTTCTCTCTCTTTCACACAATATCTCTCCCAAAATTTTATACTCTCTCTTTCTCACAGATACACTCTCACACACTTTATTGCGCCTTATTCCTTACATATTCTCTTTCTCTCTCTCAAACACACTTTCTCACTTTCTTTCACACACTCTTTCGCTCACACACACTCTCTCTCCTCCTACATACACTCTTTTTCTCTTCTCCGAGTATTTATCTCTCTAACACATAAACATACTCTCACTATCACTTGCTCACACTCACTCGATCTCTCTCAATTGCTCATTATCAGTCTCTTACACTCACTCACACACTTACACAATCTCACACTCAAACACACTTTCTTTTTCACTATCACATTTTATCACTCCCTCTATCATATATATTAATATATATTATTTGATAAGCCCGTTTCCAGTAGTAGAAAATACGAGAAAATGACTGAACTTTTTGACAAACGAACACTCATTTTAAAGACTAGGGAATCAGGATGCCGGTAAAAATAGTGGACTAAAACTAAAACCCAATTTTCATAGCGAATTTTCCATCTTTTCCTTCTGTGTGGGCAGTGGTTCATCTGTACAATCATTATTTGTTTACATCACCGTGGAAATCATGATTTGTGTATAGCTGTTTATTACAGGTAAATAAAATATTTGTCTTGTTTAAAAATAGTTTCAACTTAATCGTTACTTAGCTGGTTTGGTGCAACTAATAGATAAAGATCTGGGAGAGGGGTCATTTTAATGTTCTCATCGGGGCGTAAAGGGGGAAATTTACGTTTTTATCCTAATTACACACCTAAAACTATGTATTTAAGTAAAGTTGATAGGCTTTTATGAGTAAACCTTTAAACTAAAAAGTGAGTGAGGGCTTATTATATGGATCCTTTCCCAATAAAATGTTTAAAATACATTTTAGTACAATAATCTGCAGCCATTACAGCAACGACACAATAGTTATATATAATGTTATAGAAATAATTGGTTTTGTAATAATATGTTTCAAACTAATATATATATATATTTAAATAATACAACTTTAAAATGATAATTTTTTTCATATCTCAAATAGTTGGGGATATAATATCAAAATTAGAAATTTCAACTTCTCTAAGGTGATTTAAATCTATTTTCATGGAAAAACAAGACACACCAATCTGTTTGTAATGTTAAATAATGCCTGGATACAAAGTTTAATCAAAATCGTTAAAATGGATCTTGAGAAAATCAATTTCTTCTATCTTTTCGCACTTCTGTAAACTAAACTTATATATAAAGTTGGATATCTAATTCCATAAGTTTCTCGAAAGGACCTTATGAAAACCTTAGATACCAAGTTTTAACCCGATCGGTAACACAGTTAGGGCTCTAGCCTGAGTTACAAACCTACGGCATTGCAAAAAACAACTTTTAGGGCGTCATGAAACGTTGGCATTTATAAAAATCTCAAGTTGAAATTTTTTGATGATCACAATATCCACCTCGCTCTTAGAGGGGTTGAGAGAAATTTAATATGGTGGCCATCGTGTAGTAGCTAAATTTTTAAATATTGTATATTTTTTTGAATAATATTAAGGAAGGTTAAACTAACTATACATATAGATAAAAAACGCTCATCAAATCATTAACAAGAAGATTTTTGTGTGTTCAATCCTTTCCCCTAAACTCATAATTATATCACTAATATTATTTTGTATTTTCCCTAAAAGCCTAAGGTAGTCTTACAAACTGTATTTATTATTATTATTATTATTATTATTGTTATTATTATTATCACCGCATCTTACTACCCGTTCGGGTTATACGCACTTACGCTAATGTGCAATGGTAGGGTGATTGTGAGATGAAATGGAGGACCTACAGTTTAACGTGGAATCCGAACCACGGTGGAGGCCTGGCATTCCTCACATTCACAAGTTGTGATTAATACACATCTTGTCAGAGGTGAAGGAAGGGTTTGGAAATCAGATAAATCTGTGCCGGGACCGAGGATTGAACCCCGGACCCCCAGCACAGAAGTCGGACACCTTACCCCTAGACCACCAGGTCACCCTACAAACTGTAGATCATCTACAATCTCAATCATGTTTTTAAAAACTTGAAAGTTTATGAGGAGATTAATTTTTAAAATTTTTTAACATTTACCGTTGGAGGACTTTTGCTACAAGTCGACTTAGATATAACACTTACTACTTCAACCCCGTGACCTCTTAAATACATTTCTGGGCACAACGCTGAGGATAATTTGAGGATTTTCAACAATAACAATACAACTGCTGAAGATTTGTGTAAACTGTTCGTTCTGAAAACCAATGTTAAAAAAAAAGAGACACTTGGGTATTGTTATAATGACCATTTTGGAGGGAAAGTGTGTGTACAAAATCTGTAGCGTGATCCCGTAAGCGAGCTATACCGACCGAGCGGCCGCTGCTGATTTGCGGATATAGGGTGTCATGTGGTCAACACAACCAGACCTTTAGGCATTAATCTCAGTTTTCTAGACCAGATTCGCCACTTCTTTATTCAAGTAGCTCCTCATTCGTCCTCACGAGGCTGAGTTTTACTCCCTTCCAGCTCACTGCTTCACAGATAAATTATGGAAGCACTCGGTATCAAACTCGGGACCTCTGTTTCTACAGCCAAGACGATAGAGGTGGTAGTTTTAAATATATAAAATTATTTTTAAATTAAGTTATCTTTATAACAATTATATTATTTTGGTGACAAACTAAAATAAAAGAAACTGCGTAACGTATAAACTTAAACGGTATGTGGTAAGACGGGATGCTAAAAAACTAAATTAAATAACCGTTTCAAGACAGGTATAAAATTTATAAGTTCTTGTCTTATCTTAGATTTAATATAACAAATCAACCTAATTACTAATTTCTTGAAATAAATTATTAAAAATTGGAGCTAAGATTTATTTTTCAAGTTGATAAAATTATTTAGTGAAATAATGAAATTACCAACTACTTTGATATTGATAAATGTCAAAATAAAAGCCTAGACCGGTTTTTAAATATTCAAATGTCAAAACAGCCTAAAAATGGTAGTAAACACCTAAACTAAATCTCTTTTTATGTTAACTAAATTTAGATCAGGGGACTTAATCCCGCTTCCCTCCAAAAAAATTCTTAGCAACGCTGCAGTAAAAGTATAGTCCAAATCAAGGCGTAAATAGCATAGATACTTTTATGATTCGTGAATTAATGGTAAAACCTTTAATTCTCGTATGAAGTAACAATAATAAAGGTATCAAAAATTTAAACAAATATATTTTCTTAGTTTCTTAATAAAACCAAATATTGTTTCAATTGAATTCCAAAACTATCCTCTATAACCTGGTGACCATAGGAATTATTCCCCTTTCGAGAAAAATCCCCAGGTACCATTCAGGAATTGAACCTGTGGGTGAGCAGACAGGAGCTCTGACCACTTACCACG
Source organism: Timema genevievae (assembly GCA_902155825.1). Lineage (NCBI taxonomy): Eukaryota > Metazoa > Arthropoda > Insecta > Phasmatodea > Timematidae > Timema > Timema genevievae. Next base: position 208,104 of record CABFWO010000242.1, on the reverse strand, counting down.
AGGTCAATCACTTGGTAAAACAGCACAAAAATAATAGCTTCAATACATTTAACATTGTAAACAGTATACCATTTCCTACTAATGCCAAGCCGGTTCAAAAATTAAAAATTATATTTAACAGTTACATCATCAAATAATGTTTTAATTGTGCATAAAAATTATCAAAATAAATATTCACAATAGTTAACCAAATAACCTAGGAAGACTCTCCAATATCAGCACTTAAAATCATATAGATTCCGTATAAAGTATAAGCATAAATAATTCTTACTTGAGGAACAAAATATTATGTAAAAACTCTAGACCTATTTATATTTTAAATATATTTATTGACTCGCCTCGGTGGCGTAGTTAGCTAACGCGCTAACGCGCTAACCTTCCCAATTCCTAACCCATTAGCGTAGTTAGTACTTAAGCGTATAATCTGAACGGGTAGTAAGACGCGATGCTAAAATAATTATATTTTTCTACTGAATGAATTTAAAAATACATCATTGCTTTCAATTTTGTTTTTGAACTCTTCACAAGAGTACACTAAACCACATCTTGTTATAATCATTGCTTTTAGGGGTTTCGACGCTCAGATGTGTTTTTTCTGCCCCTCACAAATTTTTAACTATGAAAAAAATTCTTTCTATAGCTGCATTTGTCTCTGAAAGGAACAAAACTAAGTCAAAAATGTTATTTAATGTTTCATAAAGGAACGTTGTTTCTTGAAAGATGCTTGAAAATTTCAATCCACATGTCGTCTATTTCAGTGCTTTTATCGTTCCATTCTAAAAATTTGTCATCAATGACATAGGACTTAAAATACGAGGTCTCATCGAAAGGATCATTTTCCACTGATGGCTCGTTTGAATTGAATTATTTCATCGCATGTTCCATTCTTTTTTTAACATCGTTCCAATGAACTTTAATTTTCAAACCAAGCCATTTAAAATGTTTAGTTTCATCAAAATGTTTTCCCCACAGTTCCAGATAGGAATCGCAATTTTAATAAAATCCCATAATGTAATCAAGAAACCATTCTATTTTTTCTCACCCTTTGTAACAAGATCGTCAACATTGAGTCTAAAATGGGAAGAACAAAGTGACTAGAAATTCTTTCTCTATATCGAACAATCAAGTCATAAATTTCTTCAGAAATTTCCATAACTGCGTATATTTCGAACAAGGGCGTAAATCGGACGCGCTACCTCGACATTTATTTTCACTATGCAGGGTTGTGGCAACATCTATCATCAAAGAGAGATAAATAAACATTTTAGAAGGGCGTTATCTGCCGCTTCTTGCCTCTGTCTTTGTTCATTGGTTGAACTAAACAAGACAAATCTCTGCTTCTTTTTTTTTTTATTGTCTCCTGACTCCTGATGTCTAATTTAGTGTATCAAAATGCGTGATATACCTTACACGCGTTGACCAAACAATTCAATAAAATAAAATTTTGTCTATTCAAAACAGGACAGTTCTCAAAATCTGGGACGCTTTCCTATGTAAGCGGAAAATATTAGTCCAGGATATTATTAGTTTGAATGCAAGAAGGACTCTAGTGCAGCATCGGCACGCACTCAAAAGAACGGAATCTCTTTGACACCCAATAGAAATCTAATAATCTCAATATTGACTAAGAAATTCGTGTTAAAAGATATTAGTGCTAAACCCTGATTTTGGTTAGAAGAACAGTGAGAAAATCAAAACATATTTCTTTGCGGCCAACATTGATAACATTTTTTAATATTATTTGTGTTATTTGATAGGTATTGATCATATCTATCAAAAGTAACATCTGCAGATGACACAACTTTATGTATGAATATATTAACATTGTTTTAGTAACTTTAGTAACTAACTTTTACTGTTCTTCCTACCAAAATCATACTAAACTTTATTCAACCTCTCGCACCTTAGTTATTTACCAAAGACCCGCCTCGGTGGCGTAGTTGGCTAACGCGCCAGTCGTGTTGAGTCAGACCACTGAGGACGGGGAGATAGAGGTTCGAATCTCGGTCGGGTGAACTGGGGGTGGTTTTTCCTAAATGGTTTTCCACTCTCCCTCCACGCAAATGCGGGTTCACTTCCTCTAAGTTAAACCTTCCCATTTCTTAAGCCATTAGTGTAATTAGTACTTAAGCGTATAACCCGAACGGGTAGTAAGACGCGGTGCTAAAATTTAAAAAAAAAAATTAAATTATTTACCAAAGCCTTCACCGCATCAACACCAATATTTATTTTCCTCCACCTTGGTTCAGATCCCACGTTAAACTGTAGGTCCTCCATTTCATCTCACCATCACCCTACCATCACACATTAGCGTCAGTGCGTACAACCCGAACGAGTAGTAAGACGTGGTGCTAATAACAATAGCAATTTTTTAATCCTATCTTAAAAAGGAAGAAAGAAAGACAATTAATTAGCATATTATTATGTCAAAAGCCTTTGAATATTTAGATGGGTCTATATTTAATACTGGTTTGAGCAGTGGAATACCTGAATATCTGACACCTAATCTAAACTAACCTAATCTAGCCTAACCTAATCTAATTTATCATTAATACTATTATTGTATTTATTTACATGACGGAATTAAGGCATAAGCCTTCTCTTGGTTAACCATGTCTTGGTTAACATTATACTGCATTAAAAATATATATGCAATCAAATTAATAAACGTCCAAAAAGATACACTAACAAATGAGTTATGGTTTGTTCTGAGGTCTGACTTTTGTCCACACACACACACACACACACACACAATCCCTAAGGGCGGCATTAAAAAAGAACTATTACCTAAAATATTCCTAGTCTAAAGATTTCCTAAGAATTACATAGCGGCGTTGATAAAGAGATTAAAAAACAAAAAGGACGGTATTGACACGCGGCATTGACAGAGAACCACTACCTAAAAATTTCCTAGTCTACATATATCCTACCACACCGGGACATTTACAAATGTGGGACAATGTACTAAAATCCGAGACGAATGGTCACCCTATTATATAACCAACTTAAAATGACAACTAAACCTTCATAAAGGTGTTCGTTGTGAAAAATAAATATGGTATAAATAATATATCAATGAACTAATAAATAACAATATTTACTTTAACAATAGCACAGGTAAAACTGAGATTTGTTTAAAACAATCACTATTGAATAGGTGAAAATAATATCACGTGTTTACGCTAATAATATGGGGCCACTTCCTTATTTAACGTCTCTATACACTGCACGCGACGACGAATAGCAGGTAAAAAAATATTTTTTCTAAAGAGTGGTAAAACTGGGATGATAGTAAGTACTAGCTTTGCGTCATAGTCTCAAAACACTACTTGCTAGGTTGTTGTTATACCTGTTGGAAGACAACGAACCGATTAAGTGATATTGAGTATTTTGGGTGACAATTTTATGGCGGACTCTTCAATAGTGAGTAGGCCTTTGGCTGACCTGACCTATAAAGAACTTAAAAATATAGCCATGCTTTTAAGGTTACCTGCAAACTTAAAGGTAGGTAACTGTAATAATATTTGAAAACAATATCTAAAGATGTGTTTTATAGTGTTTTCCTATTGAAGTTTCTCATATTACTATTCTTATTATTATTAATATTAAAAGTAGATTATTAATATAATCCTTTTATTGTAGGTATTTTAATCATAGCAGGATTTGTGAGTTTAGTCCAGTTATTAATATTTAATGGTACTGTTGTCAATTAGAATGATAACTTTGGTGGTATCGGATATTACTGAGATTCAGTCTAATTTAACCATATTATTTCAGCATTGTTTTATATTTGTTTATGTTTGATTTTAAGTATTTAATATGTATGTATGCTATAGTTTCAAATATGTTAGCTGGGTTGAATTATTTCGTCAAAACTGGCTTCCAATAATTAATGGTTTTCCCACATTTAAAACTGCTTAGGCTCTGAGGTTTTATAGTATTTTTAATAGGGTCTGACGAGAAGGAAACATAAAAAAACATTATATTTACTCAAAAAACTAACAGGCTAGAGATCTATTTACTCACAAAATAAAATACAATATAAACATAAGGTTACATTAAACTCTTTTATAGTAATTAATTCTTTGTTTTGTTTGTGCCAGGTTGGTCCAAATAGGTTTAATTAATTTAAAAAATACTTACAAGATTCAAACATTTGCTGAAAACTATTATCTAAAAATACCTTGTTCACAAATAATACTCTTTTATTAGAGCATTTTAAAGTGTTTTTTTCTTTGATTCACTAAACTAACTGGCTGTGGTTATAGTCGTAAAGCTCATCTTTTTCGTTGCTTTTGTTTTATGAATAGTAGGATTCTGGTAGGTAGAAACTTTTAGAAAATACTAAGATTTTTTGCGGTCAACATTGATAGCATTTTACTATATTATTGTTATTTTATAGCCATAGTATCTATAGTATGAATCAAAAACCAGCTTCGGAGGTCCATATTCTAAGGTGTTTCTTTTTAAATCAACTGGACTGCCGATGGTGAGATCGGGGTTCAATTCCCGGTCGTGTATAATGAGGTTAAGATTTACTTAACGGTTCTCAACACTAATGGGTGGAACATTTCCTCCAAATTTAGCCTTCATCATCCGTAGAACATTAGTTTTATTAGCCAAATAGTCAGAAAGACGTGGTGGTATTATAAGAGTCCGATTTAGAATACATGGCTTGACGTGAGAACAATTGAAGGTAGATCTAGTTGGTAACTTTACAACTATCAAAACAAATGCTTCCTATTGCAAGTGTCCCGTAATTACACGTGTGTCTGTGTCGACAGCGGTCGGTGATGAGGACTCTGATCCAGGCCCGTAATGAGGAGTTGGTGCAGCGACTCCTGATGACTCACCGCGAGCAAAGGTGCCGTAACCGCCCCTCAGGCTCGGACAACAGGAACCACCGACTCGCCCCCAAGGTAAACTACAAGGTGGGGTGGCCTTCATTCGAAAATACACATTTTTAGGATTATTTTATTTGAGATTTTTAAAGTGCATTTAACGACTATTATAATTCAAGAGCACACGCAGCAGACAGCTCCCCGAAATTTATTTATTTAATTTCAGTTAAAGAGGAACGGTTAGATCTACCGATAATGTATTTTTCGGCCATGTTAGGAATTGAATTCGGGTTCCTTAATTAATTAGGCAGACGCTTCTCACTGAGCTAAAGTGCTGGGCCAACCAGCCTTTATTTTAACACGATTACCCTTAATATGGGATGGAAAGGAGAATAAAGGTCAGTATTTTTGGTCAAAATAAATAAAACTATCACTTCTGGAGATAAATTTAGGAATTTTTTTACACATATTAATATTAACTATATTTGATTATGAAAAAGGGTATCATGAAATTTTAATAGGATTTTTTTATTTTGTTTAAAATAGTTCTCATTCGTCTGCACCCCTTGCTACCGCTCTGGATATATAGTGGGTTTGATTCCCAGTGGCACCATAGATATTTTCCTAAAAGGAGAACTGTTCTTATAGTCAACATGGTCTAGTTACAAGGCTTGAGTTAATTTTTGGATTTCCATTAGCTCCACACCTTCATATTTACTATCATCACATCATCTCACATTGGAGATAACCCCCATAAGTATACTCTTGGCAACGTTCTGTTAATGATTGGTAATCTCACAGTGGGTATGACGTGTAAAAGACCCCCATAACTTACTCTTGACAACGTTCTGTTCCTGACTGGTAATCTCACAGTGGGTATGACGTGTAAAAGACCCCCATAACTTACTCTTGACAACGTTCTGTTCCTGACTGGTAATCTCACAGTGGGTATGACGTGTAAAAGACCCCCATAACTTACTCTTGACAACGTTCTGTTCCTGACTGGTATTCAAAAACATTAGAGATTATCATATGTAGCAGATTGATTTAAACGTACCTACTAGAGCAATGTCTGATATAATTTGGTTAAAAACTCTTTTACGCTATAAAAACTAAAAATCTGACTTTGACTTACGCTCCTTTCCATTTTCCATCCCTTTGGAACATCTTAATTAAAAAAGGGAGTAATATAGTTCTATAAAATGCACCTGCATTATCATGGTGTGGGGATGGCATAGGAGAACTTCAGTGATCAACTATCTTTTGAAAACCATCCAGAGTGCACGGGAACGACCATTGAACCCAACCACCCCAACACTAGCAACTCGGTCTGTAGCGATTCTGATGTCTTAGACCATGTGACCACTTGTGTTTCCTGGTGCTAGGTGTGACTATAGTATTAGGTGTGAACCACACTGATGCTCAAACAGCCTGGAAGTTACACTACCATTGAAGTTGATCCCTGTCAACAAGCAGTTCGGGGATTGAAATTGAACTCTGGTTTCTTTGTTGCCTAGAAAAAAGGGGTTACATTCAGGTGCACCCTACACTTACCAGTAGATAGCCACCGTGTTTAGTGCTCCTGGGTTTAATACCCATCCGGATTAACCACGTACTAGATTTCAGAGAAAGGGACTTACCACAGGTGTGTAAAGGGATAGTATATAGCCCTTGTGGAAAGATACCTCAGTGCAATGGGCTGGGATTTGAACCCTAATGTTTGCCTTGACCAACTATATTATGTTCTCTTCCTTTATTCATGTTGTTCTCATTCTGTATTTTCTCTTGGTATTATCTCTCTCCCTTTCTATATTTATTTTTAATTTTTATTCACTTTCTTTTCTCTATTTTTCTTTTTACTTTTTCTTCTATTTTTTTATTACGGTTCTCTTTCACACTTTATTTTCTATTACCATGATTATTTTATCCTTATGTTCTCTTTCTCTATTTATTATAGGTTTTCTTTATCTTTGTTCTTTCTCTTTTTTATCTCATTTTTTATATGTTTGTTTTATTTCTCTCTATTTCCTAATCCAAGGTGTTGGACAGGACAGAAAGAGGGGAAAAGTAAATAAATAGAATAATAGAAAATAAAGAGAGAAAAGGAATAAATAGATGAAATAAAAGAAAGCAAAAAGGAAAAGAAAAGACAGAAATAAAAGAAATATAAAAAAAATTATATTCCTTTTCTTATTTATATATATATTTTTTATATTTCTTTTCTTTCCAAAAAGTAAAACAAAAGACAGAAAGAAAGAAAATAAATATAATATATATATTTATATTCCTTTTCTTATTTATATATATATTCCTTTTCTTATATATATATATATTTTTTTTATATATCTCTTTTCTTTCTTTCTGTCTTTTGTTTTACTTTTTGCTTTCTTTTATTTCATCCGTTTATTCCTTTTCTCTCTTTATTTTCTATTTTTTTATTTATCTAATTTTTCTCTCTTTCTGTCCTGTCCAACACCTTAGATTAGTCGGTCTTAGATTAGTCTGTCTGTCTACTGAGCTACGGCTAACGCGTTATATTCCCGGCATGGCTGAAAAATTAATTGACTAATCGTGGGTTTCTCTTATCTCATTGATGAATTAAACGCCTGGGGGCCGGATGTTGGTTCTGTTCTAGATTTAAGTTAGCTTTTATGTCGTGTACTGATATAATCAGTTGGGATATAAAGTGCACGTTAAATACCTCAAATAAATTTTAAAAATGTTAAAATAAAATATTGGTTTCCAACTCCTCTCTTTGTTACTTTGTGACCATGCCACGATTACTTTCTCAACAGCATATCTTTGTGAGAGTGGTTTTTCATCCATAGTGTACCTAAAAATAAGTACCGCAATAGGCTAAATTTGGAGCCGGACCTCCAGTTGAAAAATTCAACTGGACAACCAGACATCAAAAATAGTGGCAAGCCATGCAGCCACATCTTTCTCACTGAAAAACTTTGGAATTCATAATATATCAGCTCCAGAATTAAAATTAAAATTTTTGATTGAAAATATTGTGTTTAGGTTAATTTTTTTCTTTATTTTTGAAGGAATTTGTGAGGAAAATGTATGTCTTTTCTAAAGACGTTTTACAGTAAAATTATGAATTTTTAAACTTATTATTACGATTATTAATAAGAGATCATGTTAAGGCTATAACAGTAGGATTATCTTTAAATAACTTTGTCACATTTGAAATATTTTTTCACAATAGATTAAATAAATCAGTATTTTTTTAAACCTGTAATTTGGATTTTTTTTAATCTGGGGGTGGGGGGTGGTGGCCAAGGGGTACAATCTAAAAAAAGTTTGAGAACCGCTGCTCTACTTCTTCTCTCCTTTAATATATATATATACTCTCTCTTCTTTCATCCAAATCATCCCTCTCTCTTAATCTTTGCTCCAATCCTATCTCTATTTCCCACCCTATAATCTATATTTCAACCTTCTTTTACTCATTCTCTCGTCCATATTTTACCCTTCGTATTTCCCTACACGCTCTCCTCCTCTTTTATCCTTCCTCTCCTCTGTTCTATATTTAGACCATTACCATTCCCCCTCACACCCAGTTTCTTCACCCTACTATTACGATTCCTTCCTCCCCCACTATCCTTCACCTACCGGTCTTTGTATATATTTTCTTTACAAACATTTTCCCTTGCTTACCCTTTCATTTTCCCCCACTTTACCACCGTTAAAACTCTGGTCCTTCTCTTTCCACTTGCCTGTCTCCTTATCTTTCGCACCTTTATTGTGTGTGTCAAGAATCTGCTTGAATCATAAATGAAAAGTTGAAAAAGTATCACACATCAATGCAAGATATTTTCTGTTGCTGATCCCTGTTTGATCTCCTAATATCTGGCAGTTGGTAGCTCAGGGATTTGTGGTAACAAGGCCGGATAAAGAGTAAAAGTTCTTTGGCTGCTTTCCCGGTCAGTTCATTTCAAACCAATAGACCAGACATTGACTAACTATCAGAGGGAGAGCAATAAATGCTACCACCCCCCTCCCCTTTACTAACCGTTCTGGGATATCCACATTTTCACATTAGTTTAATAAGAATAAGAAAAGTAGAATTTAATGAAAATGTAGCCAAATATGTGTTGTGGGGGGTGTGAGACCACCCAGAAGAAATAATCTTAGTTTTATTTTTATTGTCATTATCATCTTCATCACCCACGACAAAATGAGGGTCTGAAGACGTGTAAATGCAAAAGCGATCATTAGTGGCATGAACCCACCTCGGTGGCGTAGTTAGCTAACGTGATAATTTCGTGTTGAGCTAGACTGCCAAGGACGGGAGATCAAAGTTCAAATCTCGTTCGGGTGAACTCGGGGGCTGTTTTTCCTAAATGGCTTTCAACTCTTCCTCCACGCAAATGCTGGTTCACATAATCTAAGTTCAACCTTCCCAATTCCTAACCCATTAGCGTAATTTGAGCTTAAGCGTATAAACCGAACGGGTAGTAAGACGCGGTGCTAAGCACATACTAGTGGCATGAACACAAATTCAAATTGAAAAGTAATAAAAAAGACTAAAATAACAAAAGTTGTGATATTGCTGCGTGAGAATGAGTTATAAATGATAAAATGGGGAGTAGAATGTTTGAAAATGAAATCCAAAAACATTCTCCATTCAGTTAACTACAACTCTGTCGCGTCCCGCCGACAGAGGGCTAATTCTACAGATGTCAACAAGTATATGAAGTTTCTCACGGGAGAACTATTTTAATTAACTTTGTACATTAAGGAAAACAAACATAAAAAATAAAAATCCACATCCGTAGGAACGTGGTCCAAAAATATAACTCATATGGTCTGGCTTTGTCGGTGACAGGAGGCCAGGGTTTGAATTCCGGCTGGGAGTATTGGAGGGTGTTTATTTTCCTAAATTGTTTTACACTCTCGCTCCACACGATTACGGATAAATTTTCCTCTATTCCATCGTCCCTATCTCTATAAAATATATATATATATACATCCATCCGGGTAGTAATACTCTTGGTATGTAGATATATATCTAGTAAACAAATTACCTTCGGAGATGGTCAAACATACAAAATTAAGTTTGTAAAAATTGGCTAATATCGTTGTTATGGGTGAGGGTTTATTCAACCTTTGATGGTATCCAAAAAAATGGTTCCACCAAACATTTTGACAATCAGTTAAAGCAGTTGAACTATTCAAATGAAGACAATGGAATAGCTGCCTCGTATAACTTGATCGCAACGGACATCACAATAGAAAGCTAGTCATAGTAAGTTTTTTGGTGGGAAAAACCTATTCGAAAATACAATTTTTTAATGAGTATTAATAACATCATAGTGTATTATAAGTATTATTTTGTATCTCTCTAAGCTGAGAGCTGAAGACCACACATTTATAAACATTTTTCTAGTAACTTTTGCGGTAAAAAGGTTATTTCTATCATAATTGAACTGTAGTGGTCAGTCAGAATTCTTTTAGCGTAAGATCGTAGTGAGCGTTCCAATAAATTATGGATCAATTCCTATCTAATTCGACAGAATAGATAAATATGCGTCTGACCACCTTTCCGGTAACTGTTCGAATGTCTTCCGCAACAATAAAATACGCGAACTAAACGTTTAAGTTCGTTTAATGTAGGTTGCCAGTGACAGAAGAAACTAGGTCTCAATCCCAGTTGGGTGTAACTACAGTCTACAACTCCTAAAATAGAGAAAGTATTGTGTGATTATTAAAAAATCTAATTCACAATTCTAATGGATGTCAACGTTTCATTACCTCTAGATCATGAAAAATTTGTTTGTAATCCATCCCTCTGTTTGTTTGTTAATCAGTCTTAGGCGAAACCATTTGATCGATTGGGCCAAAACTTTGTATTCAGGATTTTCATAAGGATCTTATCATATATTATTATTATTTAGCACCGCGTCTTACTACCCGTTCGGGTTATACGCTTAAGTACTAATTACGCTAATGGATTGGGAATTGGGAAGGTTGAATAGAGGAAGTGAACCCGCATTTGCGTGGAGGGAGAGTGAAAAACTATTTAGGAAAAACCACCCCCAGTTCACCCGACCGAGATTCGAACCTCGATCTCCCCGTCATCGGCAGTCGGGCTCAACACGACTGGCGCGTTAGCCAACTACGCCACCGAGGCGGGTCTTATCATATAGATAAGGGCTGTCCACAAAGAGAAAGACTTAATTTTCTTTAAATTGGCTGGAATTATTTTGATTAAATTTATTACCTATCCACACATTAACACTACAAATTAATTGGCATATTTAATTTTTCTAAGTAAATTATCTAGCTCTTATAGGTATAGGTGTATACCTCCAATTGAATGTATCTCCGTAATTATTTTGATACAAGATACTTACCATTGAGAATTTGTTGGGATATTAATAATTTTCGACCTATGATACAAACATGATTTTATAAAACTATTGATTTTCAAGCAAAAAGTAAATATATATACGTTTAAATAAATATGAAAAATAAATAGGCTGTTAAAAATTTACATGACTAAATAACTAAAGATAATCATTTAAGTATTTAAATTAGAAATTCCAAAATGGGGACAAGCTCTCAAAATTTATTAAACTAATGAAAGAATTCCCAAATTTCTTAATTATTGACGAGATCAGAAAAATTCAATTTTGTATAGGTGATTATAAAGAGCCTACGAATCAATAAACACCCAAACCAAATATTATTTCAAAATGGGTGAATTGGTGAAAAAATTACATTATTAAAAATTGAGAGCAAAGCAACCACATAATAAGTGTCGACAAAACAATTAAAATAAACATCTGCGTGCACACGACGCGGTGAACAATGATGTTCCTTATTTTACTTCCTCGTTTCAATTTGTTTTTGTAAATGTATATTATTTAATTTCAATCTACTTATAAGTTTTAAGTAAACAGATCCATAACTAGGGAAAGTTTGAATCATGCACCGTTACATTTATTTTAAATAGTTTTATAATTTACCTCGACGCAAATGTATATACTTTTTATCTATACTTTACCATCCTCAATCCCTACATATATAGTGTAAATTTTTCTAAATTAGTGGATACGCGGACCAAATGGCAGGCTTATGTCTGATTTGCCACTTAAGACGAGGTGGGAGCATCGCATATAAGCCGGGTATATTGCTGATGGGATTATATAAAGTGCTATTCTCACGCTCTCGGAACACGTGCGGTTACATTTCCTACAAATTTGACCTTCCTCATCCCTAATCTATTTATTTAAATGCGAATGACCCATTTTGGTAGCCGCACGATATAAGGCTCTACTCTTCCAGTAAATAAAGGTAGACTACCAATGAGTGGGAGATAAAAGTTATATTCTTGTTGGGATGTGCGGAGGCTTAAAAAAAGTTTCCACTCTCCTTCTACGCAAATGTGGGTACAATTTATCTAAATAGAGCCTTCCTAGTAACTAAACCTAAACGTAATTAGTACATAAGCATATAACCCGAACGGTTAGTAAGACGCGTTGCTAAAAATAAGAATGTGAATGTCTGGTAAGTCGTATTGGGGAAAATAAATAGCACAGTTTAATTATCGACTGGCGACCAACACTCAATTCGAGAAAACATGGAACTAGTCAAAGAGGACTGGCTACAAACAAGGATGAAACGGACAGTTTGATACCGGCAGCTAAAGATGTAACAAGGTTTAGACCTGTTTACTCCTCAGTGATATGTTACACTCCGCATTGCAGTGAGTTCATTCAAAGATGGCGGAGGGCGAGTATGACGCCGAGGACACGATCAGTTCTGTGATTGGACAAGCTTTTAGGACGCTTCTCCACGTGACAGGAAAAGTCACGGTGTCCAAGGCCAGTGAGGTAATCTTGTTTTATATAAATGCATACGTTTCGATCTTGACAGTTCACGACAAATAATAGCCCTAGATAAGAATAAGCAACAGTTCTGCTAGATCTACTTTCACGTATTCATACGTCAAGTCATGTGGTTTGCTGCTTAAAATAAATAGCACAGTTTAATTATCGACTGGCGACCAACACTCAATTCGAGAAAACATGGAACTAGTCAAAGAGGACTGGCTACAAACAAGGATGAAACGGACAGTTTGATACCGGCAGCTAAAGATGTAACAAGGTTTAGACCTGTTTACTCCTCAGTGATATGTTACACTCCGCATTGCAGTGAGTTCATTCAAAGATGGCGGAGGGCGAGTATGACGCCGAGGACACGATCAGTTCTGTGATTGGACAAGCTTTTAGGACGCTTCTCCACGTGACAGGAAAAGTCACGGTGTCCAAGGCCAGTGAGGTAATCTTGTTTTATATAAATGCATACGTTTCGATCTTGACAGTTCACGACAAATAATAGCCCTAGATAAGAATAAGCAACAGTTCTGCTAGATCTACTTTCACGTATTCATACGTCAAGTCATGTGGTTTGCTGCTGTCACTTTTGATAGATATTATCAATACCATTAAATTACACCAATATGGTAAGATTTAGTTTACAACAAGAAAAAGTATTTTGACCGTATTTTCTTAAAGGTTCTTTTATGAAAATTGGGCTGTATCTTTGAATATTTTGTTGGACATTTTAAAATTATTTTATGGTGTTATTTATTTGCCTATAACATAGTTCAAGACATTATTAGCCCCATATTCTAGACTAGTTTACTGACTTACAATTGTTAATTTTTAGCACCGTGTCTTTTTCTGTTTATACACTTATATACTAATTATGCTAATGGATTTAGGGACTAGGAAGGATATAATTTAGAGGAAGTGTACCAGCATTTTCTTGGAGGGTAGGTGGAAAATCATTTTTGGAAAAACAATCCTCACTACACCAGACCTAGAATTGAACCTCGATCTCACCCTTAAGTGGCAATTTAGTCTACTAGGAGAGTATCGCGTTAGACCAAGCGTGTTTTGTAGTGTTAAATTTTAGACAGTCGTAAAGATTAAACTCCGGGAATCATATTATATAAATAGGTAGGCATCCTATTGGCTGAGCTATCTATATTAACTGTGATGGTTTTACGTGATCTTTCGGGAGGAAAGTTTATGTAGACACCACGTACTACAAACTAACTTAACCAAGAAAATCACACAACACTTTAGTCAGTTATTGTAGAGTATATTCAACCTTTTAAAAGAAAACAGTAAAATTTGGGTGCCTATAATCATTGTTTTTTGATATTCTGTCCTATAGTCTTATAGAACAGGAGGAAGTACACTAATAGGTACTGTTATTTAACAAAGTACTTCCAAAAGTACCTGCTTTTAAATTAGAGAAAATATGACAAATTTAACAAGGCTATCCCAATGAACGTTCTCACATAGTTTTATTCTTTCGAGCATTTTTATTTACAAGTTATATTTAGTATATTTATACGTAGTATAGTTATATTTTAGTAGAATAAGACTTTTCATAGTGGTCATCCTACCCAAGTCAGTACAAACATAAGTTTTTCTGTTCTATAACATTTCTCAAATATGTTTTTTGGTATTACCTTTATTTGTTCCTAGATTTGTTTTGATTTTAATGTTACGTATTATTTCAACTTTTGTACCAACGTATTATTTTGAAATTGTTAGCAGCAACCAATAATGAAAGTAAAAATAACCCATATATCTAAACAAACATGGTTTTATTGACAATATTTGTCCTTCAAAACTGACGATTCAACTAATGTTAGTTTAGTTATTTGACTTCATGTAAATAAGTGATACCTTGATTTAGCAATGTAAAGGAATATTTAAAAATATTTTTGAGGTTCGATTATTTTGTTCTCTCTTCCACTATTATTTGTGTTCTATCTACTTTCTTTCTCCCGTTTTCTGTAACATATGCATAGCGTGTTTGATAAATTTCTTGTCCTGCTTTTTCTAAAAAGAAAATATGGTCACCATATGTATAGTGTAATACTTTGTGTCTTCACTGAACCACGTATTATTAACATTATTTCTTTCTATATACATTAACGTAATAAGGAGATCTAAGGTACAATTTCATGCAATTGTTCCCACATTTGCGTATAAAAAGAGTGAGTTATAGTCCATTTAATAAATAAAGAACATCCAAATGATTCATAATACAACCTCTTGGTACCGTAAGACTATAAAAGACGAGATTGATGCCTTCTACCGCATATATATGGTCTCAGAGGACACTTTGTCAAATCTATCTTTATCAAACATTAATTATTTCTTTTTGAACAATAGTTTGTCAAATATATCTTAAAGTTCTTGAATGCGGAATGTAATTGTTTTTAGTTAAGTAAAGGGATGGCCCATCAAGATGAGCACGTGACCTAAATGTCAAGCTCCTTTTACCTGGTTTGTCGTTAATAGAAAGGACGTGGTTCAAATCCTGTATGTGTGTACAACGTTCTTACAAATGATTTATTACGATTTTTAATCAAATGCGGGTACATTTAATCTAGATTCTAGCTTTATCATTCCTTTAATAATCAAGTAGTATATTATATATATATATATATAATATGTGTATTGCCCGAGTGGTTAGTGAAATGCGAGGTCAAATTACAGGGATGAACATATTTACATTGTCAATAGTTGTCATCTCATCTAACGTCACTGGACTTGGAACAAAATACGACGTATTTCTGGAACATGACTATCAGGGTGTTAGAACATACTAAATTTACAGATACAGGCTAAACGTAAAGTTCGCTAGAACTATAAAGGTGCGTACTGATTTGAGCATCTTTGCTTGTATTGGCCAGCCATGATTTTTGTATAAATCGGTGGTACTAATTTTCGCTTGTACCACAGCTAGTTGTGTGTATAAGGATGACTATAAAACATAATTATAGTTTCAATGGGGTAGATAATAAAAATGATAGCCAATCCAAATTGGTGGATTTACTCTTTTTTTTTAATGGCTGTATATCTGGAAATAAAGGTCTGATTTCAACCTACCTTTTAACGGAAGCTTAAAATAAGCGCTATATTCTGGTTTATATCTAATGTTTTGCGATATGTGGGACCAATAGTTGGTAAATAATGGATTAAACTCAATTATTGATAAAATATTGATAAAAAACAATATATAAATTTTGAATGTACTTTTCTCAAAACATTTATTAACCAAGGAAATAATAATTTGCAGCAGCAATAATGGAGTTAGCACATTAATACAGCTACAATGAACTAACAAGTTAATTTTGGTAAAACTGAAACCCACGATTTAAAAAAATATGAAAAGTTGTTACAAAAAGTGTAATCAGCTAATATTCCTTGGTATAGAATTTAAACAATAGTTTTATTCATCATCATCATCACTTTCACAATGGTCATAAAAGTTTAAATTTTCTTCTACATACTCCACAACCTCATTCATGTTATCACACATTGCCAGCTTAAATCTCTCGGTAAATTTCAACTGATTTGACATAAAAGTGCACGATGGCGAATGGCACAGCTTCGAGCAAGAATAACTAAAATGTTCCAACACTGATTCAGCTGCTGGTCCTGTCAACAATTGTATGTACATTTTCCATCTTGGTCTAGCGTCCATCCATAATCATCTGGCTCTGGAACTTCAGGAAAGTTTACCAAATAAATTTCCCAAATAGCTATTTAATGGTTGGCTCGTAGAGAATGTTCAGGAAGACAGTCTCAACATGGAGGAAGATGTGTTGACTTCGGAATATTTGCTTTCTCACCTCATTTATATTCTCTGTATTAGTATATCTTGAATATACCTGTCTTATAGGCCTAAACTTTTTTGATCAGAAAACTGTCTATGTCGCATGATAAAAACAGGCTCCTCAGCATTGAAAACATTGAAATAATATCCTCATTTGTTTGTAGAAGTTTCAGGCCTGCCCAGAAAGCGTATTGACTATATTGAAACCTGTTCATGCATGTAAATTATGTAATGCGAGTTTAGCATGATCACATTTTTTCAACTAGTTAATAAATCGTTGACTCTCTCCTAGAAGATCGGAATTCTATTATCGCGTCCGAGTTGTTAATTTTCACGTGTGGAATTTTATTCAGCCATTGGACTTATCATGTATTGTGATATATATATTGTATACAGTTTAATAGAGATTGGCATAGTTTCATTCTAACAGAAACCTTGCAAATGAAGAGAAAATATCCTTTTCAAATGCCCTTAAGACCAATATTTAGGAACTGTCAAGATGCAACTGAAACTACATTTAATCAACCACCCTCTATATGATAATGCTCTTTATGTAGCCAAGAGACGGTTAGTCCAAATTTTCAACAATCTTTAACATTTTCTCTTGTTACCCTATTAAAACTGAGTTTGTTTAATCTATAGTTCTCACAACTTAACTTAATATCAAAATTGCGATTTTTGAGAAAAGTGTCTTTGAAATTAATATTACTCTAACTTTTTATTTTATTTAAAAAAATATACATAATTTTAATATAGAGTTCTAACTTTTCTAGAGACATGGTGATGATTTTTATTTTCCTTTTTGGTATGATCGATAGTTTTAAATAACCAATTACTTCTTAAATAACGTGATATTTCTTAACGTATTAAATTCATCTCAACTCTTAAGTAGGAAGTATTTGTTGGGGCATTTTTTTTTATATATACACACTCCTCATAACATTATACAGGGGTCAAAACTTGGAATATATTCTTACAAGTGGCCATGCCGTTTAAGACATAAGAATCATTTGAATTGTATGGCCCGTAGTAGGGAGGTTAAGGTTCAAATTCTTACAGGGTGCACCGGGAAATAGTTTTTCCATATGGAGTTTATAACCTAGGTTTTTTAACCCCCGGTCACACTAGTTTCAAATTCTCTTTCATTTGATATTTCTATTTCACTTCTTTTAAAATTATATTTTTATTCCTATTCTATTTTTGAAACAGTCACTCTTAACATATATGTTATTAACGAAATAACCTATTGTGCAAAGATGTATAATGTTCAGTCCAACATCCCCACTATCGGGAAAGCAATACATTACAACTCCACTTCAGTGGCAGAAAGATCCAAAGTCTCTCTTTCGTGTTAGAGTGGACTGCTGGTGACGAGTATAATGGGGCTCGAATATCAGTTGGGTCTACTATTATTATTATTATTAGCACCGCGTCTTACTACCCGTTCGGGTTATACGCACTTACACTAATGTGTAATGTAATGGTAGGGTGATTGTGAGATAAAATGGAGGACCTAAAGCTTAACGTGGAATCCGAACCACGGTGGAGGCCTGGCATTCCTCACATTCACAAGTTGTAGTTGGGTCTACTGTTGTTAGTTTTTCCAAAATGGGGTCTCACTCTACTTCCACACAAATGTGGATAGATTACCTCTAAAATGCTTCTTTCTTCACCATTAACCCATTATAGTAATTGTCATATTAACAATTTTTCATCTTTCCTAGCAGTTGGTAGAAGCATCTTCAACCTCCAAAGAGTCATCTGGCACCCAGTCGGTTGATTTGCACGCCAAACCGTATTTAGAGGAACTTCAGCTTCAGAGCCCATCAAATACTTTGCTGAGGTCCCTCCTGCTTCCTGGTCCACAGCAACTTCAACAGCTCTCTCCCATTACACCTGTCTTGTCCAAGCATGTACCACACACAATCGACAAGTTGCTAGGATCCTCCACCGTCAGCAGCACCAGTTCGCCGGTAGGTCTAATTAGCGCCTCCCAAGAGTATTAGGTAATGTGATCTCTTGTATAGCTTTCTACTGAGATATTTGGTTATATGATCTCTCTTATAACTTACTACAGAGTTATTTGGTGATGTGATATCTTAAATAGCTTACTGGTAATGTATTGGGCTATGTGGTCACTTATACAACTTATTAGTAATGTATTTGGTTATATTATCTCTTACATGGGTTATTATTGAGCTATTTGGTTATATGATTTCTTACATGCAATACTAGTGAGGTATTTTGCAATGTGATATCTTATATAGCTTAATGTTGATGTATTTGGCGAGTCTTTCTTTGTACATTTTAGTTAATTAAACATTTATTTTTTTGGTACAACTAGCAATCCATGGTGATATACTATACGGGTTTATTATCTCTAAAATTATGTTTCTTTTGCAACTGATCTCGCATGTATTGGCATATCCACTTTATCAAAATTAACACCTCAAAATCTTGATCGAACACTTCAGGGAGGCATTATTGAATGTTACTACATTGTCACTATCGAATTCCAGGTCACAGACCGAAATAACTTTCCAAAATATAATCCGTATTGAAACGTGGTTAGTTTTACAAATTTGATTGTGGTGGACACAAATCCCACTACAATATTTTTGGCAGCCACAAGTCCCACGTAGTCCTCCATGGTTGGGTAGCATTTTACGTTGAAAGGTCACGTGTCACCTCACGGATTACACAAAAAGCCGTATATTAATATAGGCCTAGAGTACATTTTGCTAACTTAAGAAAACATTTTAATTAATCTATTTTTAGGAATTCATAAACGAGCTAAAGGTTTTTTTAGTCAAATTTATATTTCCGGGGTCTGACACCCTAATTAAAAAGGTAGCGCGTCTGTCTACAGAGCTAAAAGAAATGGATTTGATCTTTATCATGGCCAAAAAAATGTATCATTGGTGAAATGTGAGATTTCCCCTTTCACAGTGAAAAATCATTTCCTTGTGCTGAATGTTTTGTCTGTTCTAGATTTAATTTAGTTTATATAAGTCGTGTGCAAATATAATCATTCGTTTCAAAAAGTGAACAATAAGTAGCTCAATTAAACTTTAACAAAAATAAAGAAAAATATTTCCCGGTTGTGATTGAGGAACAATTTGTATTAATTGTTTGTTTTTTGATAAACATTTGATTCAAAATATGAAGTAAACACAGCATTTGAAATTTGGATTGGTTGAGCTAGAAAAATTAGTGAAACAAATGAAATCTTACACTCATTCAGCTCTTTATAAATCGACTACATACACGTGAGGACCTAGGCCAATGTTTAAGGAACTAATGTGACGTTGCACTGGGCGCTCGTACTGGTCTCTAGTGTTAGCTTGAAAATATGACAGGGCGCCAATCATAAATAGATAGAAAGATCGATATGAATGAATAATCTTTTAATAATATGATTTAATTTTTTTTATTACAATCAATTAAAATACAGGCAGTTTGAGAATGCATCATTAATAAACAAACTAGATACACGGGATGGCTTTTTAAGTTGGCACAGCGAAATATCTTTAAAAAAACGCACTAAAAAGTTTCATACAAAGTTGCTTGGTTTTGAGACGCCGACAAAATGGCATAATTTGTTTTTATTTAGTGTACGTCTTTAAGGTTATTTCAAAGTCAATTATGGTTTTTCAAATAGGACCCTGTATTTTTTATTGCAGAATTGTATTCCACAAAAAAAAAGTCACATTTGTCTGAAACACTTTTCTACCTGAGGTCTATTTTTGTTGGACAGTGGCACCATCATGCTGAAACCACATGTTCTGCCTTTCTTGTAGGTTTAAATTTCTTTTGCAAGAATGGCAATCCTTGATCTAGAAAGGTTTGGTATTTGTCTCCATTCGAAGTACCGTCAATAAAAGAGGGTCCAATCAATTGGTCTCCGATAAGTCCGCACCAAATGTTCACAGTCTTTCAACTTGACGCAACCAACGTAGATTTTCTACACAACCAAAAATGCGTGCTGTGTCTGTTTGTCTGTTAACTACCCCATAATTTGTAAAGCTAGATTCATCAAAGAATATTACTTTGAGAAAGAAGTTCCTATTTATCCTCACGTGTTAAATTGCCCGTTGGCAGAATACCACTCAATTGTGAAAATCTTCTCCATGAAGCTCTTGATTCAACGACACGAGTTAAGTATAGAATTTACGATACTTCATTATTTGAGCACACTACTCTTGGATATTCCTAAATCACTAGAAATCGCACGAGAAACTACATGAGGATTATGAGCTGCTGAGGCCAGCACTGCGATCTCATTATGTTCACCGGTTACAGTTACTTGGCGACATCTCTTCTTCACTTGAACACTTCCATTTTCCACAGATTCTTTTAACTACATAATAAAAAGATCTAAGTGACGGTGCATTTCTCTCAGGAAAAATATAACCATGAAGTAGAATAGAATCATTAACTTTTCTTCTACACTTACCATAATTTTAAATCATTTAATTTTTTTTCAGAAACAGAAAAATATTCCATAAACCACAATACGTAGATTTAAAAAAACGAAAATAGCTCACGTTATGAGGAATCGTGTAATCTGTTTAGTGTGAACGTATATTTGTAAGGATCAAAATGTTAAATTTGTCTACTTGTTATGTAAACATATTAAATAGACCAATTTAACGTTTCGATCTTTATAAACAGACGTTTGTTTTTTTGTTGGTGAGACAGTTTTTCTTTGTTTACACTACAGATTCTATTTGGCAATAAATTGGGATAAAAAAAATTCCAAAACCATCATACGTATCTATTTAATTCATATTATCATAAAAAACATTACCTAGGGTGAAAAAGGTTTTCAGACAACAGGTGCTTTTTTTCCGTAGTATAAGTTTCTTTAATAAAAAAAATACAAGGTTCCATTTGAAAAATAATAGTTTATTGTGATATGACCTTGAAAACACACTTTAAAAAATATATTTTACCATTTGGTCATTGTATAAAACAAAATAACTTTTTTTTATTAAATGCATTTTTTAAAACATATTTCGCTGTTCCACCTTAAAAAACACCTTGATTAATTGATAAAATTACGGAAAGGTAACATCGAACAGCTTAAAAGGCCTAAAGATGGATCACTGGATTAAACTATTCTTCTCTGACCTGCACATTATTTAAGTCGACGCCAGCGTAGTATACTGTGGAAAAGTTTTGACACAACCGATCTAACCTTAAAACTTGAGAAACTCTTAGTATTTTAACACCCATACTGGTGTACACATGAACCAGGGCGTCAGTCTCGACATGTTTGCTGCTAAGGGGGATGTTAGGACTCGAATTCCATTCTAGTATTGACTATGATATAGAGAGATCGGAGGCTACCCCAAAAACTTTCTGTATTTATAAAATAGTTAATTGTTGAGATTTTTATCTCATCTTAAAACTCCTTTTTTGCCTTTCCGTTCTGTCACTCTTATAATGAAATATTTATATTTATTTTTCTTGCAAGCAATATCTTTGTGTTTGTTTTTCAGGATATTAACAGGACGCCTAACTAGAGATTTTACCTAGATATATAATAATGGGTCTGTCAGCTTTTATATTATAGTTAATGTGTTTTGCTGTGGTTTTCAATTAATAATTTTCCATTCTCACTTTTAAAAAATATTTATTTACTATTTTACCTTCCTCATCTCCATCCATTATTACAAATATACTGTGTAGCAAAGCCTTTTTGTCCGGATGGGTAGCTAGTCGAAGTTTGTAAAAATATTTTTACTATTTATTTTTTCTCCGCATCTAGTACCAGTTCAGGGTATAGACCTACATATTTTATTACAATTTTGAGTATGGGTGAATAAGGTAAAAATGTTATAGTAACATTTATATTTGTTTAAGTGAGGGAAGAGTGTAAAACCATTTAGGAAAATAATCACTCAGTAAACGCATCCTGGATATGTGCCCCGACCTCCCCATCAATAGCAAACAAGTCTTAAATGAACTCTGCATGTAGAACGGGCGAGAACCGATGCGGGTCATCTCGTTGGTAATTTCTACCCGATGAATAAAAAAATGATCTGATTAACGTTAAAAGAAATGGAAGAAAGCAACGCTATTCAAATTAGTATACATGAAAGGTGAAACTTTGGGGTTGAATGATTATAATTACTGAAATAATGAGTGATAATAAGTCACATTAGAAAAAATTAAACATTAACATGGAAATCGAACCCTGGACTTTTTGCTTGATGCTTGATTGAACCACCAATTAGCTTTTTATGGATCGTCCCATGCTCAGGGAATGGCCAAGCCCATCAATCATCTACCACGGAGCTATCCATGAATCGTCCTGTGTAAAAGGTCCCTAAGCCTAGGACATTCGAATGTAAAAGAAATGTTTTCTTATTCCTAACAGCCAGATGATCAGCAGCAGCACAAGAAACAAGAGGGATTATACCACCTGCCAGGTGCTGCTGAGCACCACTGCTCGTCACAGCCTGAACCGAAGGACGAGGATTGTCCGTTGTCTGTGACCAGTGCCAGAATGAAGCTTGCCAAGGAACTCTACGAGACAGCACTTTCACGGTCAAAGGTATTGAGAAGATTCAGAAATAATATAAACATATCTGGTTAAAACGATATTTTTTACACATGTATTATTTTTGGGTGTCTTTCAAAAGTTCAGTTACCCTGACCTAATTGAGTCCACCCCCATATTTTATCTGAAGTAGTACCGTCCTAAATCATGGGCAGTAAGCACACTGGGCACTTGCCCAGTGGCTCAATAATTCTAGGGGACGGTGGTTAATTTATCACCAACTGATTAATGTTGCTTACTAGTTTGAAATCGCTTATATAATTAATAGAAAAAAATGACTAATTCTAAACATTGAAAAAGAGCCTTCGCTTTATTGCCATTATTATTCTAAAAATGATTCAATGAATGTTCATATATATGTAATATGTTTTATATATGAAGGCAACAGTGGAAAAGGTGAGTATATCAGACACGTGTGTATCATCTGAATTTGATTTTAATCCCTTTCCTGCTCCTAAAATAATACTGTTCATCTCTGTGGAGATCAACATTTCTGGGGATATTAATTTAAATATATTGTCTTTTAAGCATTCACTAAATTATTTAGTTAATAAATAATAAGAAAATTAGTATTATTACAAATACATCCATGAAAATATAATTATATCCCCTATTACATTAGTTGAAAAATGACACCTCTACGCTCCATTTTATTATTTAAAATATTTTAATAGACTATTATTTAAATTATTTTTCTATAATATTAATATTGTTAAATTATTACCCTATTATTTTAATCTTACATAAAATCTTACATAAATTATCTCACAGACTTGTCAATTGCTAAATCAGTGACATAAAAGCTATGCAAGGCTCATGGCCTTTAATAGTTTGGAGTGAATGAGAGATTTGCGTACCTTAATTTAAATGTGTGGTTTTATGTATGTTACTTAATATCAACGAAATGATCTATTATTATATATTTATGCCATTTAATATCATTATATTCCAGAAATGCATTCCTTCATCGGAGAATCAGGGTGTTATCAATACCATGATAGTGACTTCTGCCGTCCCTACAGACCAATACCAGCCATCGCAACAGATTCAGAGCCAAATATTACCTATAGAAAACAATCAACAGATTGATTTCAACCACGAACCTTCGTCTTATATCCAAGAGTACGTGCCCATGACGTTCTCAACCAACCAGGTGCAGGGTCCAATCAGATCTTACCCCTACATGAGCTGGTCGGCTCCTTCGTTCGCTCCAACGCAATCTCACTCACCCTTCATGGCCCGCTACGAAGATGCATTGGTCGACCAGGAGGCTTATACTTTCAACAGGCGAGAAGAGAACTGTTTAAAACAGTTAGAGAACCAGACATCTCTGATGCATACTAAACTACATCAGCCGATCGGGATGGGTTTGCATAAGACCAGCCAATTTAGTAACAACGACTCATTACAAAGTGATTCGCAGCCATTGATGGTGAACTCATACAAAGGTCCAGGAATATTAAATACTGATACATCGAAATGTTATGACCCAAATTCGGCGATCAATTTACACATGAACCGTAAAGAAGTTGATAACGTTCATATTGAACATATCGGTCGATCTTCCGCGATGGTGTTCCCCATGCAGCGAGAAGCTGTAAACACCCCACCAAGGGCGTTGACGGGAATGGGACCAAGACTAGAGAGCACGGAAAGCTTTAACCGAGCTATATCCCACCCCATTCCGCCAAAAGATAATTTACAGAGTTTGAATTCATCATTGGATTTTATAGTGAATTTGAAAGCGGTTTCTCTGACAGGACCTGCTCCTGTGTTCCCAGGCCTTCGTTTTCAACCACGAACCTTCGTCTTATATCCAAGAGTACGTGCCCATGACGTTCTCAACCAACCAGGTGCAGGGTCCAATCAGATCTTACCCCTACATGAGCTGGTCGGCTCCTTCGTTCGCTCCAACGCAATCTCACTCACCCTTCATGGCCCGCTACGAAGATGCATTGGTCGACCAGGAGGCTTATACTTTCAACAGGCGAGAAGAGAACTGTTTAAAACAGTTAGAGAACCAGACATCTCTGATGCATACTAAACTACATCAGCCGATCGGGATGGGTTTGCATAAGACCAGCCAATTTAGTAACAACGACTCATTACAAAGTGATTCGCAGCCATTGATGGTGAACTCATACAAAGGTCCAGGAATATTAAATACTGATACATCGAAATGTTATGACCCAAATTCGGCGATCAATTTACACATGAACCGTAAAGAAGTTGATAACGTTCATATTGAACATATCGGTCGATCTTCCGCGATGGTGTTCCCCATGCAGCGAGAAGCTGTAAACACCCCACCAAGGGCGTTGACGGGAATGGGACCAAGACTAGAGAGCACGGAAAGCTTTAACCGAGCTATATCCCACCCCATTCCGCCAAAAGATAATTTACAGAGTTTGAATTCATCATTGGATTTTATAGTGAATTTGAAAGCGGTTTCTCTGACAGGACCTGCTCCTGTGTTCCCAGGCCTTCGCCCAGCGACCACATCAATATTTGAGTGTTACAAGAGTCCAATATGCAGTGCTGCGTAAGTAGTTAAGTAATCAAATGTTTAAAAAGATTATTTAATAGGAATTAAATGGTACGGCGCACTGCAAAGTCATTCTCTTTCTTTTATCTTAAAATATACATATACTAAAAACTCGTAAGATTTGTGAAGCGAAACAATAGGTAGAAACACTACACCAAAGATCATAAATAAAATAATATACACCGTTACTCACTTACTCAATGGTATTAGGATCTAGGAAAACTGTTACAGAAAAATTGCGAAAAGAGAAATATCTTTGTCACCAAACAGCATAAGAATTAAATTCATTTTCAAAGAATTTAATAAAGTATATATAGTTGATTATAGCTCAAAGAATACTGGTTTTATAAAAATATATTTCAAACAAAAGATTTTTATCTTTAATAGTTCTACAACTTTACATCGATAAGTTATTTCGTATATCAAATAGTTGCTGAGAAATGATTAAAATTGTAAGATTTTCCACTTGATTTACCATTTTAATATCTCAAGTGTGCCAATGGGTTAATATTTTTATATCATAATTCACAACATAGTACTTATTCTAATGATTTTAAAAATACTAAATTTCTATATTTTCAATTCCAACCACTAGTCAAACTTTACAAATCAATTTATAACGTTCATTTATTTAAAATTTATAATTATCATTGTATTTTAAATCAGTTTTCATCCCACACTTCATATCTCATTCAGAAAAATATTGTCAAACAGCAAATCTTATCAACCTAATTTTTGTTAAGAATTTTGTCAAATTCTTTTTTATGAAATTTCAAATAACTTTTAATTAATCAATCCATATCATTTAAACAAAAACAATATTAATACACTTTTCTTAAAGTCTTATTTCTTCTTGCAACACTCCTTACTTAATTTAATTTTAGAATGTTTTATAAAATTTAAGTTGTATTAGATACATTTTTAACCAAGTAAAACCAATAATTAACGGAATGTTGGATATGAAACAATAAAATAAGATTGAATCATACTAATCAAATTCGATGTTTTTAAGATAAAATTGAAAATTTCCACTAAATTTTTATTTTTTCTACTTTCGTGATTTTTCCGAGTTTAGATTAAAAAACAGTTTGTTTTGAACATAAATTCTGGATATCTCGCTCACCTCTATTATTTATACTACACTAGTTTAATCTTGATACTAGATCATGTCGATAAGCTTTTTAAACTCTATTGTTGGAAAGGTGGTAGTCTAAAGGTGTTTCCCCACTGAGCATTCTCACTTGCAATTACGATGATAAGGTAAGGATGAGGACAGTAGAATTTAGAGGAAACACACTGGGGCTAGCCTAAAATAAGTATTGGAAATAATTTGGGATAACTAAATCTTTATACACCTCACATGGATTAGAAAACCTAACCTCACCTTCCCATGCAAAGTATAATAGACTACATGGAGGTTCCTTCCACCTGTGAACCGATAAGTGTGTTTTGTTTAGTTGATTTCGAGATTTAATAAAATAAAGCAAATGGGATTTTTCCAAGACATGAACCTATGTTCATTCTTTAAATTCTATTAACGACTTAATGAAAATTTGACTTATTTCATAAAGGAAAGTAAAAAGCAGAAGGGTTTTAAAAAAAATTGAATTTTTTTACTTATGTCTCAAATACCCCTTTCACTATCAAACAACTTAGTAATTTTATCCGGTTTTGCTAAGATATTGGACTTGCATGGGTAGGCTTGATGCGTGTTTCACCAAAGTTTGAATTACAACTGCAACGTGTACAACAGTTGTCCCTATGTGTAGGTCTGTTTGAGTGCTGTTGCTTAACAGTTGTTTATTTGGAGGTTAAGCTAACATAGATCTATATTGTTCATTTGGTTTTTTGCTGGCGTTAACACAGTCAAGTAAATAATACTGTAGAAACTTTATAGTTGTGTTCCACGATCTTCTGTTACTTTGGAAGTGAAAATTGAAGTGTGTATCAATTACAATAATTGGAAATATGTGAGCTCTAACGTACTTATTGAAACAATCAAAAGAAATTTCAAAATATCAGCTCTGCCATTTTTATTTTCATCTGAAGCACATGTAAAAACGTGCCGCTTATGATTTCCTTCGCTCACTGCAACTCAACTGACTGACGTTTGCACAACCCTGTTGCGCATTGTTTCATATCATATGTTGCGTAGCGCACTGGCACAGCCAGGATTCGTTTGTTGGTGGGGGGAGGGGGAAAGGGTAGTTTAACTGATCAGCGAAGTGGGGTCCATTGGTTTGTTCCGTGGAAAAATTTGAAAATTTAAGTAATGCACAATGCAAATGCATCAAAAGAAATAAAATGTCCAAAATAATTTAAAATTTATAAAAAATGGTCATAATTTTGTAATTATTATTACTACTAAGTTTTTATGGACAAATTTTTATTCATGCTTACTGTTATAATATACAAACATGCAAGTATCAATAAATTGTATTTTATAAATTTGATTTATAAAATAATTTTATGAGCTAAAATCTGAAAATTCAAATAAACAACTTGCACTAACTCTCAACTTACAAAATCACATTTGAACTAATTCACTTTAGTCTTATGTTAATTTTCCTTGGCTTCATAAAAAGCTCATTGAGAACTTCATCCTACCCATGTGGAAAAATATCTGTCCAGAACTGGTCCATATCTGGGTCAAATATACCCAAATATAGGCCATATATACCCAGATCTAGGGCAAATCTGGCATTTCCAAATCTGGACAGTTACAGTTCTGGGCCAGATCTGGCATTTTTCCACATGGGTCCGTAACTAACATCTCTGGATGTATGTAATAAAGCCCATTAAGTCTGTCTTTATTTGTAGAGTTCCTCATGTGTGATTTCAACAGCTTTAGGGACGAGAAAGAGGAAGGTGGGTAGCGAGGTCGGGGGGGCGGTTCAACCCTGAACCCCCCCAACCGCTTGGCTGCGCCAGTGGTGTAGCGCGCAGCAGTTTTTTGCCAAGATTTGTTTCATTTTGTATGGACCACTTTAGGAACAACTGGTCACAACGCAATAACTCATGTTAGCTTCTACTCCTCACGGGAGAAAAGATGCGTATTTTTTCAGTTTTTATAGCAAACAATTTTGTTTCGGCAAAATAAATCTTATACAATTTCCAGTGTAAACAAAGTGTGTAATTTTTCACACATAATCTTCTTAAACATTCTTGAATATTTGTCACGATAATATTATCATTTGATGAGGACCTTTATGAAGAGAAAAGTTTTAATCAAATTCCAAGACACCCTCGACTGAGTTTCAAGAACTGTTAATTTAACCATATAGAGAAAATTAAACGTTTGAATTCACTGGAGTAATATTGTATTTATCATACACCAAAAGAAAAACTTTGCTATAAAAACTGAAAGGAAACTCTAAATCCATTATATATATATATGTATATATATATACTGTATGTACATATATATATGTATATATATGTATATATATATATACTGTATGTACATATATATATACTGTATGTACATAAAAAAAATCCCTTCCATCAATCCCTCTTTTAAACAAAATTCACTACGCAACTGGATTGATTAGAAATAATTTTCGCATATGTGTTTACTATAGACAGTTGAAATATATATATTTGGAAATTGAAAAAAATATTTTACATCGATTTGAGTGAAGTTAAGCTCTTACATATCTATATTTTAAGGTAGTTACCAAAGCTTACATTGTTCTCTGGAATTTCAAATACAGTTTCTGAACCAAACCTCAACTAATAAGTTGGTGAAAAGCTTGTGAAAATGTGTCTACAGAACTATCCCAGACGTGGAACCAATCCCGTCTGAAGGAGAGGACATAATGTCCCTTATCAGAGAGCAAGAATGGAACCAGGGAGAGATGATTTTTCCACAATTCTACCACAACAATCAGTTGTCCTATCAGCTTATCTACAATTACATTGCTTCCACTGAAGACCAGGTACGAACACTCGACTTTTCAGGCCGCACTAGAATATGACAAAAAACTACCAAGTACAAATTTGTAACAATAAATGCTATTTGGCCCTGCTTTTAGCACAACTTTTTTTTTTTACAAATGTATATCTGACAGAGAATGTTACTAGATCTACTTTGACGCGTTTTATACCACAGGTCTCGTGATCTGCAGATGTAACTTTTGATAAATGTTATCAATACTTATAATGTAACAACGTACGTAAAATTTAATTTTTGTCAGCCGCATAAAACATTTTGTATCTTTTTTAATAAAGATGCTCAAAATGTCCATATTTAAGAAAATTGAATCAAAAACTATCATAGTCTCGATACATGTGACTATAAAGTTGATACGCCGGCTCATT
Organism: Timema genevievae; assembly: GCA_902155825.1. Lineage (NCBI taxonomy): Eukaryota > Metazoa > Arthropoda > Insecta > Phasmatodea > Timematidae > Timema > Timema genevievae. The sequence continues at coordinate 178,169 of CABFWO010000242.1, read as the reverse complement.
GAGTCAATATCCACCAGGATCGCTAGTGTTTTCAAACCGTGTTAATGTTCCTCTGACAGACATTAAGGTTTTATGTTTCTCTGTCTCCCATCCCAACCAACAAGTGATCTTGAAAGGAATGATGAATATATTATGCGAACACCCTCTACAGCCGCCTCCCTCCATCAGTTACAACTTAATACATATTGCCGTATTATTAATATAATCATTCAACAATATTACTAATTCTTTATAGTGGTGATATATGTGACTGATTTTTAAAATTTTAAATAACCATGTGGATATTTTGTTCATTTAATATCGTGTTAATTAAAATGTTGGTATTTTTTATTCAAGAAAAGATTATAAATCAAATTTTGCAAGGATGTGCCATTTAACTCCCTTTGATTCATTTTTTATCCCTTTTACTATTTCTCTTCCGATCCAATTCTGCCAATTTGCGTTAACATGTTCTATTTTCAATTTTATCTTCACTTATTTCACTTTCTGAAGTATCTTTTCTCCGTTTCTTCATGATGTGCCTTCCTTTCAGTATTTATATATATGTTCCTCTTATTTTATTTTATTCCTTTTACTTCCTTCCTCCATATTTATATCATTTTTACTTTCTTTATTCATTTTGATTTCTCTCTTTTACATTATGTCTGCATTTTAATTTCTCATTTTTACTTCCTTTCTTCATTTTTATTTCTCGCTTTTACTTTTTTTATTTTTCTCTTTTACATTCTTTTTCCATTCTGATTTCTCTTTTTACCTTCCTTCCTCCAATTTGATTTTTCTCTTTTTACCTTCCTTCCTCCAATTTGATTTTTCTCTTTTTACCTTCCTTCCTCCAATTTGATTTTTCTCTTTTTACCTTCCTTCCTCCAATTTGATTTTTCTCTTTTTACCTTCCTTCCTCCAATTTGATTTTTCTCTTTTTAACTTTTTTCCTCCAAATTGATTTTTCTCTTTTACTTCTTTTATAAATGTTGACTTCTCTCTCTTAGTTTATTTTCTAAATTATTTCTTTTCTATATAACTATGTATATATTTTGACATTTCCTTCTACATAACTTTCTATGTTTTGAACTCGTTTTCTATATCCCTTTATTAATTTTATTACATATTTATCGCTCTATTAATTTCTACATTTTATGTCTTTATCTTTTTCCCCTTTCCAATTTGACTAATCATTCCTTATAATCATCCATTTTATCTCTTTCATCTTCTCTAATTTCCATTCTCTATTTTTATCTCTCTCCCTTCTCTCATTTCCATTCTCTATTTTCATCTCACTCCCCTTTTCTCATTCCCATTCTCTATTTTGATCACATTCCCCTTTTCTCATTCCCATTCTCTATTTTGATCACATTCCCCTTTTCTCATTCCCATTCTCTATTTTGATCACACTCTCCCTTTTCTCATTCCCATTCTCTATTTTGATCACACTCCCCTTTTCTCATTCCCATTCTCTATTTTGATCACACTTCCCTTTTCTCATTCCCATTCTCTATTTTGATCACACTCCCCTTTTCTCATTCCCATTCTCTATTTTGATCTCTCTTCCCTTCTCTCATTCCCATTCTCTATTTTGATCTCACTCCCCTGCTCTCATTCCCACTCTCTATTTTGATCACACTCTCCTTCTCTCATTCCCACTCTCTATTTTGATCCCCCTCCTTGGCTCTCCTCCCCAATTTCAATTTTAATCTCTTTCTCACTATAAATTTTTATTTATATTTTTACCATTATCAATTTGTATCTGTTTCGTTGCCGTTCTTATTTTTTATCTCACCTTTTCTCTTCATCCTATTCTCTGTTTCCCTTTACATATCTCACAACATACAGTTCTTTCCTTGGATTTATTTTATTCTCTCCACTTCATTTGACCTATTTTTTCACACTCGCATGTATTTTTATATTTCCTTTTATTCTATATACCCTCCCCTCTAATCTGTCCCCATCAGTTGTTTCAACAGTTGGAGGAGAGATTACCTCTGAGGACACCCATGCCCATCGCCGATGAATTGCCTGACATGATGTCACCGATCTCCATCCACGGACCTCTGGCAACCAGCTCACCCATTGAGCGCTTATATATGGTGGAGACAGAGGATCTACCCCAGCTGGATGAATCGACGCTTGCAATCTTGTACGAACCCGTGGTGAGTACGAGCAGCTCCCGAGATTGGGTTACCCAAGATATTAATAAAACCAGAGCTTAACATCCCCTCATGCAAATGTTAGTGCATTTTCTACAATCTATTCCATTACGGCTTATCAATTATATTAAGTTTTAATAACTTTTGTATTATACTTACAAAATAAAATAAATGGTACGATACAATCACACAAACTTATTCTTATTGTTTATTATGGCTTAGAAGATAATAATTACATAAAGAAGTTTTGAATAAATTATCTTTAGTAGGTTTTACTCATTAATCACATGAATCAATAAATAATAAATTTCAAACCAAATTGTTAAAATATATTTAACGATTTTTAATTTTCATAATTAAATGATTTGTAGACTACCATACAATTTTGTAAAAATAAAAACGTATTATTATTTATCATGAAAAACTATTCTCAAATGATCATTTTAAATTTAATTTTCAATGCCATTTTCCAAAAATTTCAAATTTTCTGTATACTGTAGTAAATAAACTACACTTATATTAATTTAATTTGGATAAATTAAAATACATTATTAATGATGGTGTAATACTATTGTCCTCCATTAGCAATTTTTGATAAAATCGCTAAACCCATTTTTTAAAATATACAAATTAATTTAAAAGTAATCATTAACCAACAAAAACTGGATTTAGACCCAAAAACAAGTAAACAGCTTTATTTATCCTCTTCATCTAAAACACTCCACAGATATACTTTCTAAGCAAAATCACTATGGCAATTTTCAAAATAATTTGGGTTTTTAAGATATCACGAGTCAACAAACGACCATTTATCGAATTTTAACTAGATATCAAGTTAACAGTGTTATTTGTCATGTCTAACATTCCCAAGGTTCCCTTTTGAAACGGAATAGTTTATATTATTTGTTTAATTCTTAAGTTAAATCGGTCATAAATAGCTACCCACAAATGAATTTTACCCCAAAAGCAAGTATGCACAGTTATTTTCATGTAAAACACTCCCAAGATACTCATTTGAAACCAAAGCACTATAGAGATTTGTATAACATTAAGTGATTTTAAAAAATCAGTCGTCACGATGCTACCTATAGATTAATTTTTACCCCTTAAACAATTATACAGTTCTATTTGTCATTTCTAACAAATCCTATATGTGCATTTTAAACAAAATTGTTTAAGTCATTTTCGAAAAGTTTGGAACTAAAAAAAAATTCCTTAGTAAGCTTACTTTTTTTCCAAAGCCCTTTAAAAATATAAATTTAAAGTTCAAACAAGATCCATCAAACCGTATCGGATCTGTGGCCAGGGAAATTCAGACAAACATGGGAACAGACAGAATGGTAAAATCTACTCTTTTGATTTTGTATTCACATAAAGATTCCTCATAATCTCTAGATCGATTTTCTTACGATCACAATACTTTCTCTTGATATGACAAAGTCAAAATTATAATTAATATCCTATTTAGATAAGAAGAAACATTTTTGAGGTTATAAAAGCGTCGAAAAACAGTTATGGCCACGGGGCCCACTTTCTCAAAAGTCATAGCTAAATTGGTCACTGGTCATGAGGACTATTAACAGATAATACACTTGCGGATAAATATGAATTCGTCTGCGGGTGGATATGAATTTGGCCCCATAAAATTTTAGGTTAGGTCAGCCTAGCTTAACATTTTGTTGCGACTTACTATCCATCACTTACTGTATTTCATTCAATCTGAAAAAACATTTACAACCATCTTATATGGAGAGCCACAACAGCCGAGGCAGAGTTTATTATTATTAGCACCGCGTCTTACTACCCGTCCGGGTTATACGCACTTACGGTAATGTGTAATGGTAGGGTGATTGTGAGATGAAATGGAGGACCTACAGTTTAACGTGGGATCCGAACCACGGTGGAGGCCTGGCATTCCTCACATTCACAAGTTGTGATTAATACACGTCTTGTCAGAGGTGAAGGAAGGGTTTGGTAATTAGATAAATCTGTGCCGGGACCGAGGATTGAACCCCGGACCCCAGCTCAGAAGTCCAACACCTTACCCCTAGACCACCAGGTCACCGAGGCAGAGTTAATTTAGTATTTTCTGAAAGTTTCTTCCTAGCAATATCCTACTATATATTTTTTGTGAACAATATTGATATTATTTTACAATATTATTAATTTTATTATATAGATATTGATATCTATTAAAAGTGACAGGTCCAGATTACATGAATCGAAGTGTGAGTATATGGAAGTTGTTAATGTTCATATGATCATAAATATTTTACTGCACAATTTTAACAAATGTATAGCTATAAGCTATAAAGTGATTCAATGTTTTCAAATCATTATAGTTCACAAGAAATATGGAATAAAACTTGCTACTTTATGATTTTAAGTCGTTAAAGTAAATTAATTAATGTGTGGGGCTGAAATTTAGTATAATCATACATTCAAATGAGGTATGTACTATGAAATATTTGAATAGCTAATTTCCAAAACCACCCAAATCCGGATTTCGTGATTTTTAGTTTTTAATGCCACTCTGTTCGTAATTTCAAGGCCAAAAATTTACTAACAAAAGCACTTTAGTCGATAGCATTCTAAAATTATAGATTTTATTCTCCTTCTCATGATAGTTTACAAAACATTCCTAACTCCTGGATCAGAGTTGTTTTGACGGCTAGTGCCACCATTAATTCGATGTAGCCAAAACTATTAATATTTGTATAAGGGAGGGTGTTTTCCAACATATTGGTATACCTTTATTATCTGAAAACATGGTAGCAAGTAATAATTAATAGTTAATTGAAATTTTTATAGCAGAAATTTTTTTGGCCTGAATTCTTCTACTGAATTGCTTCAGTAGAAACATAGTCTAATTTTCTTCATATGGTGATATCAACTGTTGAATATCAACTTCAATATTTCAAGAGCATAAAGGAATTAGATAAAAAGTTATTAAATTACAAGAGATCCTTGACGCGTATTAAATAACTTTTTCAGGTCACCATGTGGAGAAAATTAGACTCTGTTTCTATTGAATCAATACTGTATTTATTGATGCCAAAAAATGTTTTCATATAAAAACTGCAAAATACAGACCTTTTCCAACATCTCCTACACTCCCACCTTAAGAATATTCTACTGAAAATGTAACAGTTGAGTTGACAATCTCTATTTTTGATTGTGTATGCATGCATTTATTGCTCCAGAGCCCATCAGTGCACTCACTGCAAGGCAAGTGTTTATATTAACGTTCCTATCTAATTTCAGATGCAGAAATAATTCTTCCAACTTATTGATGATTCTATTTTCATAGATGAAATAATGTGGATGGATCTATTTCAAACTAAAAACGAACAGGATTGCTTTTTAAAAGCATTATGTGAAAAAATAATAAAAAATAATAAACAATAAATAAAATAATATGACCTCGGGGATTATGGGGTATCTTGATGGATACTTTATAAACCCCTTCAAAGTGTCGGGAATTCATGCCCCGCTGTTCTCCGCAAAGATCTCCGACATTGTTCTAACCCTTACCACCACTTCAGAATTTAAAAATAAAAAACAATAAGAATGATAAAATAAATAAGGTATTATTGTGTTCAACAATGTAAATAAATCATGGATTGTATTTGTAAATGTGTGTGTTATATCACTAATAATAAATAAGCATGCCCTACCTGGTGAGCGCTCATCCAAAATACAAGTCTGGGGCTCACAATATTTTAAATATATAAAAAAAACTAAATTTAAAAGTTAGGTAACAATACAATTAAATAATATATTTTTCTTTAAATTTAGTCTTGTTATATTATTAGCTTCAAAATAATTTAGTAAATTTAATCCATTTCTGACTATGAATATATATTCGAGATAAAAGAATTACGGAAATAACTTATGTTCTGGTTGAGTCCAAATAACAGATTTCTAAATAAAAAAAAAAATTAATGATGTATTTTAGCAATGATAGAAAAACGTTAAGTCTGAAAACCATACTTAAAATATAAAAATGTGTCGTAGGTCAAAGATGATTACAGATGTAAATTTTGAAAATACCAGCTCCATCATGTGGAATCTTGGAATTGATGCTGAACATATACCTCGCTATTGTAATTAATGATATTCGATGAATCTTGAATAAAACTGGCAAAACAATTTGCCCAGGCCAGACATCTAACATGGGGCTTTTTCTTGATGGGTGAAATTAGCGTCAATGGCCAAATAAACCCATTATTCTTCAGTTTCTTGATGCTGGAAAAAATCATATTTTCTTTTAGCATCTAAGCATCAAGCATGGAGACCTCGATTCTAAGTCACGAGTTTTTAAAGTTTAAAAAGTGTTCCAAATTATAGAGAAATAAGGAGTAGGGGAAACTTGGGCAAAGCGAATATGCTAAGCAAAAAATATTTGCTAAAAATTCGGTTTACATCTAATTACATAAATTACTACGTCATATTTTTTAGAAGTTTGTTTTCTAACTTGAATAAAAGTTTGAGTTGATTTAGACTGATGTATTTAATAATATGTTATTAAGTACGAAACCTTACAAATTATTCGCTTGGCCAGTATACCCGGACAAAGTGAATATTGGACCAAGGCGAAGTGAATTAGATGAGATTACAATCAATTACACTAATATAAAACATTGTATTGGTCTTGTATGAATTGTAAATTACGTATATATCTAAAAATATTTTTCTTGTAATATTATTCAACTGACATACCACAAATAACATATATAATTAGCGTAAAAAATTAACCAAAATTATCTTACATATTTGTATAGGTCTACACAAGCAAGTGATTATGCTAATAGTGTTATTTAAAGTTAATCATTCAAATTATTTAGAGAGTACTATAAAATATGACTTTCAACTTAGTGTTGACACTCGTCACAGAAGTATGACCTGAATCCAGATTAGGATGCACAGTTTCCATGAGCCAATTCCTTGCACTGACTACACTGAATTTAAAGTAGGATGCACAGTTTCCATGAGCCCATTCCTTGCACTGACTACACTGAATCCAGATTAGGATGAACAGTTTCCATGAGCCCATTCCTTGCACTGACTACACTGAATCCAGATTAGGATGCACAGTTTCCATGAGCCCATTCCTTGCACTGACTAAACTGAATCTAGAGTAGGATGCATAGTTTCCATGAGCCCATTCCTTGCACTGACTACACTGAATCTAGAGTAGGATGCATAGTTTCCATGAGCCCATTCCTTGCACTGACTAGACTGAATCTAGAGTAGGATGCATAGTTCCCATGAGCCCATTACTTGCACTGACTAGACTGAATCTAGAGTAGGATGCATAGTTTCCATGAGCCCATTACTTGCACTGACTAGACTGAATCTAGAGTAGGATGCATAGTTTCCATGAGCCCATTACTTGCACTGACTACACTAAATCCAGCCTTCTGAAGGTGGTTCTAGATATGGATCACTACAAACTAAACAGCTAAATTTAATATTTTCTATATGCGTATCTTCTGGTTGTGTGAACAAAGTTTTTGCTGCTCATGATAAGTTTTTCTTAGCCTAGTTGGCCTTTTTTAACTTGAGTTTTTCTTGCTACTGTTTCTTAACAGAAGTAGACGTCAACCCCTCAGCTCACTGGCATTTTAGTTTTCTAAGTGCAATTGTTTCGTTGTCAATTTTAGGAATAGATCTTATGTCTAAAGAACTGAAGAGTTTTCTTTTGTTTGTTTCCGGTATTAAGTGCAGGTGATCTTAACTCTGTTGCTATTGATGTAGACTTAGCTGGGCTACTTGCTTGAGAGGGAAATAATAATATATATATTGATTGGTCTTAAAATGTTTTTGAGACAAATACGAAAAAACTTAGTTTTGTTGACTTAACGTGGTTTTGGAAATTACCCATTAATTTTAGACAACTATTACCAATAGTCCAACCCTTAAGTTTAGTCAATAGTATGTCAGTCTACTGAGTTTAAGGCCCTGGGTTTGATTTTCGACATAGCCAAAAAATTTATCAGTGGTAAAATTAGTGTTTACACTTTCAAAGTGATGAATTAACTGCTGGGGTGGGGTGGGGGGTTGTTGTGTCTGTTCTATATTTAAGTTAGTTTGTAAGTCCTGGGCTAATATAATCAGTCTGTTCATAACATGCACTTTAAATATTTCAAATAAATAGAAACAATATAAATATTTCAATGAAATATTAGTTTTAATACTAGGTACATATTATTATAAATATATCTTACCATCAATTAAATGTATATTAATAATATTGATGAAAGCGTCGGAGGTGGTCTATCAAAATTCATAGTGCTCAGAAACACCTTGACCTACCTTTTTCATTATATTATGTCCAACCTTCCATCCAACCACATATTATATTTAAACTTTCCATGTGTTTGTTTGCGCGCACAGCCCCAAAAAGATTCTTGTCGCTACCAGCCTCAAGGGTGCCTCAAGAACCTCCGAGCTGAACTGATGGCGGAACACGAGCTCATCATGCGAGTACCAGCCCGCCTCCTGCCCCCTCGCAAACCACCCCCAGTGTAAATGGGGTGGTAAGTTGAGGGACTTGGATCGTCATCTGCGTGAGGTTAGATTCCAAAGACAAAACACAGGGTGGGGGGAGACTAAATGGATGCTTATTATTATTATTAGATACACGAAAGAATAAAATAATAAGTTAACTATGCTTCTTTGAATTGGTATCCTAGAAATAGTGCCACATTATTAAAAAGAAACTTAAGTAAATATAACTTTTCAAAATCAGAGGTTTCACAATAAAGAAAAAAAAAAATTAGTGACATTTTACTAAATTGTGCGCATTTCGTTCTAATCTTATACCAATCTTGGTTCCTTAAAAACCTTTAAATAAAATTTTCCTGTCCAGTGGAATCCTAAACATTGAAGAATGATTATAATTACGTTCTTGTAAAGGCTGCATTACACATAACAACTAAGACGCATAAACGTCCCCATGGGCTTCTTGAAAATATCCAACCATTCGGATATTCATGGGGAATGGGGATATGGTCTTCCCCACATGGTTTTGCTGCCTTAGGATTCGGCTAGACTGACAAGAGTGCGAGCGAGCGAGCGCGTAAGCGACTGGGTAGTCAGACTGGCGAGCGAGAGAGCGCGTGATTAGCAGAGAGCTCTCGTTAGTTGTTGACAAGGAGGCTTCGAATCTTGGCTCAGTGAACTGAGGGTGGTTTTTGACAAGTGATTTATTGTTGTGGTTTTCTCATCCTCTCTCCACGTTAATGGTGATTATTATTTGTAAAGGACCCGCCTCAGTGGCGTAGTTGGCTAACGCGCTAGTCGTGTTGAGCTCGACCGCTGAGGACGGGGAGATCGAGGTTCGAATCTCGGTCGGGTGAATTGGGGGTGGTTTTTCCTAAATGGTTTTCCACTCTCCCTCCACGCAAATGCGGGTTCACTTCCTTTAAATTCAACCCTCCCCCATTCCTAATCCATTAGCGTAATTAGTACTTAAGCGTATAACCCGGACGGGTAGTAAGAAATATTATATTAATATTTGTAAAGGCCTACTTTGATAATATTGAAGTATTTTAACATATCAATTTTACACACACACACACACACACACACATATGTATAGGTATGGTTTATGATCTTGCCAATTAAATTAGGCCGTTAGTAGCAAGTCTGCTAAACCTATCGATATTAATAAAAATATCAAGATGAGAAGTTTTCCTAGCACTCAATGAACCAACATACAATAATATTGCCTAGCGCCTGTAAACTAGACTGTACCGGGATGAGCGCGCGCGCTTGAAAAATAGGACCAGTTCTATCTTTCAAGCGTGCACGTTCAGTCACTCACTCACTCACTCACTCGCTCGCTCGCTCCAGTCTGGCCACCTCTCATTACAACCAATGTGTTCTATTTTATATTTTATTCGCTCGCTCAGTCTGGCCGCCCCCTTACACGCATCAACTTTCCCATGAGGAGGCCAATTTCAGAAGTCCCATGGGGAAGTCTTCACGTGTAATGCGGCCTTAAGAAGCCACACGTAACTAATATATTTGATTTTTTTAATTACCTGTCATTAGTTTGTACCTGCTGGCAATATTAAAGAAAATTGTTTCCAAACTTTATGGATGTATATATATATATATATATTATATATATATATTGGCCCGGACCTTGTGCATCTCGACCAAGTGGCAGCGCTCTGCTCCGAGGACGATCACGTCATTGTGGACCTGGCCATGAGAAAACATAAAAATGTAACAAATGTTTGAATATTGCACCAGATGTCAGTTATATATATATGCATCCATAAAGTTTGAAAACATAGCAACGTAACAAATGTTTCAATATTGCACCAGGGGTCAGGTATATATATATATACATCCATAAAGTTTGAAAACATAGCAACGCAACTTATATATATATATATACCTGATCTCTGGTGCAATATTCAAACATTTGTTACGTTGCTATGTTTTCAAACTTTATGGATGTATATACCTGACCTCTGGTGCAATATTGAAACATTTGTTACGTTGCTATGTTTTCAAACTTTATGGATGCATATATATATATAACTGACATCTGGTGCAATATTCAAACATTTGTTACGTTATATATATATATATACCTGACCTCTGGTGCAATATTGAAACATTTGTTACGTTGCTATGTTTTCAAACTTTATGGATGCATATATATATATA
>CABFWO010000242.1:108651-163827 GCA_902155825.1 Timema genevievae | reverse complement strand
CCACTCTGCCTTTCTCCCCTCCTCCCCACTCTGCCTTTCTCCCCTCCTCCCCACTCTGCCTTTCTCCCCTCCTCCCCACTCTGCCTTTCTCCCTTCCTCCACACTCTGCCTTTCTCCCCTCCTCCCCACTATAACATCCACCCCTCCTCCACAATCTACCCTCCTTCCCTTGTCCCTTTCTAGTTTGTAAATTTAAATCTTTCTTTATGACTACCTCGAACCATCTGGTTTTAATTGTAGGTTGACTTACAATTTGAATGTTTCACCTCTCCTTTATAGTTGTATTTTTCCTTTATTTGTTAAAGCCTGAATTTAAACATTACTACATTATCAAGTGACGGTAAAATGAGAGTAGGCCTATATGTTTAATAGTGACGCGCCATTTGAACCAAAGTAATGCCGAGGGTACTCTTTGGTAAACAAAAATAATAGTTATATTATTGTGAAATATAAGCTTTGTTACAAGATGGCATCTAAAATAACTTGAATATATATTTAAAATGGTTTTATTTCTTTATTTTGTCTTAAAGTTTTATTGTTTTAAATGGTTTCTTGAGTTAAAACGTGTATTTGAAATTAATATATTTGCAGATAGGTTTTGTTTTCTTAGGTGTATTAGTAACGGGTGTTACAATCAACTATACCAATTTTCCTAGTAATTACAATGTTCCTAAAGTAGGGCTCTCTTTGCTTGAAACAAATTTAGAAATGTTTAAAAATCACAACAGCATTATATATTTAAATATGACTATTTCAATCATTTGTTTATTTCGTGGAAAATGTCTCCTTTCTATTTGAATATATAATTTCATAAATAAGCGGTCAAATAGTAGAGAAACAACCTAAGATTTTTGTTGAAATTATGTCAATCTATTTTGTTTTCAAACTATGGGATGGTAACAATTTGTCTAATTTTGTAATTATACAAGAATGTATAGGTAAGAATAATTAGAAGATTTTTTTATATTACAGTTCTTTGTTATTTTCATTATTAATATATTTAGTTAATTTATTTAATTTTAAACATTCGAATTATTATTGTTAATATAGTATTAAGTAAAAAGTGTTGGCTTCATTTTGTAGCTAATGATAATTGTAAAAGAAGAGTCAATATTTTGAATAATAAGGTACCTTAATTATGTTCAAACTAATAAAATATACAATAAGAGCTTATTTATTTTTAGCAAAAATGACAACTATTTATATTATGTTTGATGCATGATATGAGAAATTAGTGCTCTTTTATTTAAAACATAATTTTGATATAGCAAATCATTTGAACAAATGTTGAACATATCTTGATTTGGTATAGTTAGCAGATTTGAACTTATTATAATTATGTAAATGCACTACCACTGTGCAAATATTCAAAGATAAGTTAACAGCCGTGTGCCAAAATATCTGTTAGGAATTAAAGTACAAAAACCCACTAAATAGTTTTTTTTCTAAATAAAATAAAATAAATTATTTGATAGTGAAGATTCAAAGTTACTAGATAAATTTTTTAATCAGTAATGGAAGAATATTTGAAATAAGATAAAATTATCTATCGGCATTCATTAACCACGTTTGACTAGAATTTGATTTATTAAAACCTGTGAATGAACTAGAAATATTTTTTGTTAAATTTTTCAAATAATGCATATAATTATTGTTAATAATTGATATTACAAGTGATTATAAATAGTTATTTTTTTGTACATAATTTTTAAGTAGGTGCCATCAACCAAAAAAAATCTTTTTTTTTTGGGGGGGGGGGACTATTTCTTTATCAAGGTGAGGATGTAGGTAACGCGAGAAGAGGTAATTGATTTTTTATTTTTGATATAACATTTTTTTGGTCAAAATAAATCAACTATGTCTTCAGTACAAATATAGTTTAATTTGTATCAAATTATAATATCAAAATTTCTTGAATATCTTTCAAGGGTGTCGAGGATTTAATGACAACGTTTTCTCTTCATTTAAAACTGTCATTTAATGCCGCTATGCTCATGATATATATTTAAAAATACCACCATGTGAAGTAAGCTATACTTTCTATTGTACTGAAGCAACATTCGATTTATTTTGGTCAAGAAAAGGTTTTACTCTAAAAACTTCAAAAACACTGACCTTTTCTCACGTCCCCAAACCCCCCGCCTTAAGTTATACATTACAAACTGATGTTACAAGATTAAAAGGATTGTCTAAAATATGTAAATGATGTTAAAACTAAGATATTTATAAATCTTATACAAAGCACTGAATAAAATTATCTAAAACTATCTATATCTAAAAGCTCAAAACAAAAAAAAAACTTAAAATATAGTGAATATTGTAACCAAATCGCAGAAGTGTACTTGCTTTGCCATTTGACATTCATAACATGCATTGTCAGTATTATAAGTATGATTTGTGAGTATTTTGTTAAGATTTGTTAAATAAAACATATTAATTTATTTCATATTTTTGTTTTATTTGTACTTTGAAAATAAGTATAACTGTAAGTTAAAATGAAGTAAAATTAAGTATTTAATATGGGCAAAATATAAAAATCGGCGACCATTTGTTTTAAGGCAGGGTAGAGCGACATACTTTTCAATTTATCTACAGTTGTGGTGAATGAGAACTGAAATTCATCCCAATATGTAAATATTGAGAGATTAAGTTGCTCAATCATAAATTTAAAACACACTGTTTGAATTAGTTAAATCAAAAAGTGTACACTTTGAATACTCGGTTACAACTGCCTCACGTCATTAGTAACAATTGTTCTAATTGAAAATGAAAGACGATTAAATGCGAAATTTTAAAATCCTTTTATCAAAAGGCAGAGTTTTTTTTAATCTTATGACACATTTGACCTGTAGGGATTTCAACAGCCAGGTTCGGTCGCCTTATGTGTAGACTATTATCTACTCTATTTTCACAGAACGTCGCCCAGGGTACGCCACAGGAGGTTGTCTACGCGTCGTATCCACCATGAGATGATGTGATGATAGTGATTATGGAGGTGTGAGTCCATGGGAGTCTTAGCCTAACTTAAGCCTAGTTTATCAAATCCTTTCCCTTTCAGGAAAATTACCAAAGGTACCAACTGGGAATCGAAGCCTTTATGGATTGTAGCCAGGTGCATTAATCACTACAGCACGGGGCCGGTTAAGGCAGGGATGAAACTAAGTGTTAGAAAGGTAGTATTGGATAATAAAGTTGCATCTATGACTTTCTGAAATCGGAATTTCTCCAATAATATGCAGGAAATATCAAGTTTTAACCAGCACACACCGTTAGTGAAATTTTTATTTATAGCTGGAAAACTCAAATTCGCCACTTATATTGATATTTAACCCTTATGGCGATTGGCAATAGGGCTGACCACTATGGCTCAAAGGTATGGGTATCAAATTAGAATATATTACCAGTAGTAGGGAGATATGAGAAGAATACCAGTCGGGTGTAAAAAAGGATGTTATTTTACTAAATGATATCACACACACTACGCAAATGGGAGAACATTTTAAATAAATTCTAGCTTTATCATTCCTACATTGAAAGTTAAAATAAGTGGATATAACAAATGGAGTCGTTAAAACTAATTAAAGCAACAGCCACGAATTACAAATTTTCTCAGTTAAAAATGCCAACTTTTAGCTCTATCTGACAAAGTGTGAGTATATTTAATTACATTGTGGTTAATAACACTAAATGTAAATATATGTTTACTACAAATTTCAAATAAAAATTATAATTATATTTAAATGCAAATTGTAACCAAATTATACACTAAGAATACATTATATTTTATGTAAATATTACTGTTCAGAAAGGTACCTCAAAACATCAAACAATTTAAATGTTGAATTTTTTTACTATTTCTAATGGTCTTTTAACACTAATTATAGTTTCAAAATTTAAAATTTTGCAGCTATTTAAATAGTTTTGACTTATTAATCCATAAACCTTTTAAAAAAAAGTATGGTGTAATCTTCAAATGCCTAATAAAATCTTCCAAATTTCTAATATATTTATCATTCGTAGGATGCAAACTTAACAACGAAAAAGCAAACTCCGACAAACTTCAAAGAACCAAATGTGGACGTGTTTTAAATAACCAGTCGTATCATTAATCAATAATTGGCAAGACGATTTTAAAAATATCCTTCTGAAGCATACAATTTTGACTAACTTAGTTGAATGACGTTACTGCTGCTACCTATGAGAATGCTCTGGAACGATCCGTGAGCGCGGGTGCTGCCATCTGTGTGTTGGTTCTAGAAGCGTTTATCGTATGAAATGGAGTGTTTAATAATCTTGTAAACACGCACTTTTTAATAAAGGTTAGTATTTGTCCGCAGATTTTCTCACATGTAACACCACAGCAACACATTTGACAACTTCATATGCTAGAAAGAAATTAAATTTCAAGACCATTGTTTTATGTGATTATTAATATTCGCCAATATTTGCTACGCGATTAAGACAAAAATTTATTCCCCACCTCTAACAAAGGTGATAAAAAACAAATCTGGAATGGCATACTTTTCACACTTAATAGCAATTCCAAGCCATCCTCAAAAATTGAAGGGGTACTTGATAGCAATCATTCGCCTATTTTACAATCACAAGGATTTGCTGACATATTTTGTTATCACTTAAGTAACATCAGCTCTCACTTGTCAAATGCACTACAAACAAGAGTAGGAGACAATAGGCTCCAAGTAAAGTGCAGACGATATTTGAATTCACGACACGAGCACGCAAGACGGCCACATTTTTAAGTTCTTGCAGGGTAAGTTCGAGCGGCATCATGTTTACTGCAATCAAATACTTGAAAATCCTAAAACATAGCTCACCGTTTCTCGTAAACAACTTGAACAACCACAGTAGGTTTTTCAAAATTTGCTATAAAAACCTTTAAAAAACATGAGGATATTATTAAAACTCCCATATTACAATTGGTTTTCTATGAAAAAAAGTTGTTTTATAATGAAAGATTTATAGTGAAGTTTTTATTGCAGACATACCATATTTTCACTCTGTGTAAAAGTTTTTTTCCTAATTGAAATATATGTGTAGTAAAAGTGTACGAAATGATCATCATGAATTGAATTCTATTTTTAAGACTCATTCCTCGAACATCAATATCTATCACAGTTTGATGTGTTTAGTTACGAGCTTTTCACGCGCGCCCGGTTTTCGATAAAATGAAGATTTTCAGAAAGAACGGTCAGTCATTCCGTTCCTACATTTATTTTTCCTGATTTACTATTATCAGCTTTACTATTACTAACTTTACAATAAATATTATTATGTTAAATACTGTAAATCACTTTTGGTTGTGCACTCTATTTATAATATATTCTACCTTTCTTGTAAATCAGTGATTAAATAAATATTTAATTTATAATTGTTGTCTCCATGGTCTGACAATAATTCAGCTCTGTCATTAATAAGTCTGCCTAAGATGGTAAGGTCCCGGGTTCGATTCGCGACATGCTGTATATTAATCTTTGGTGAATTGTCACCTAGGGAGTGGATGTTGAGAATTTCTTTACAAACAAAACTAGTTCAATCATAGAAATCCACGTTAAATTAGGGTATAACACCCACATTTATCATTTAAAATATACTATATCTTAAGTGTTATATAAATAAATTATTAAATGAATTATATTATTTAATATTAGAACTTATGAAAAGTCATTTAGTAATACTTATCTAATAATATTGAAAATGTATTTATACATAGTTATGAAACAATATAAGCTATTGACTTTATAAAACCACTTATAATGTTTTATAGCTCTAGCCATCATTTTCAAAAATTACGATAATGTTTTATATGTTCATTACTTACATAATGTAATACCACTTTATATGTTTGTAGGCTTACTTATGTCTGCCTTATGACGAAATCTTTAATCATCTGTTCCGAATC
The DNA here is from genome assembly GCA_902155825.1 of Timema genevievae. Classification (NCBI taxonomy): domain Eukaryota; kingdom Metazoa; phylum Arthropoda; class Insecta; order Phasmatodea; family Timematidae; genus Timema; species Timema genevievae. Next base: position 157,907 of record CABFWO010000242.1, on the reverse strand, counting down.
TCATGTTATTTCCTCCATCCTTGCTACTTGATTACTCGCTACTGATGCTTTTCCCTGTGCTGAAATGCCATTCTTGAAAGGGGTGTAGTGCGTTATATTAGACAAACCAACTATTATTATTAATTACATTATTAAATCACTTCTATAACTTCTAGCTTCCCTTCAAGCACAATCGTCAATCAGTGACCGAATGGAATGACGGACCGGTCTATCTAACAATCTTCAGTTTATCGAAAACCTGACGTGCGTGAAGAGCTCGTAACTAATCACATCAAACTGTGAAAAGTATTTTTGTTAGAGGAATGAGTCTTATATCAAAACAAAACTCGGTTCATGATGATCATTTCGTAAACTATACCACCCATCTATCTCAATTAGGATAAAAAATAATTACAGAGAGGGAAAATATAGGCCTATCTGCAAAAAAAAACACCTTATTATACTTATTTCATTAGCAAACAATATTTTCAAAGCAAACCAATTGGAGTATGGGAGTTTTATTAATATCCTCATGTCTTTAAAGGTTTTTAAAACAAATTCTGAAAAAAAATAGTGTGATTGTCCAAGTGGTTTATGAGAAACGTTGAGCTATGTTTTAGGATTTTTTAGTATTTGATCGCGGTAAACATGTTGACACTTGGATTTTCCTATTAGAAACTTAAGAAGTCGTCACGGGTCACAACACCACTACTGGCGCAAACAGCCGATATAGAATCTTGGAACACTGTAACAATAGTTGTTATATATTTCTAGTCCCTACAGACGAAAAAGAAATAAAGACCCTTATATCTAAACTTAAAAGCACAGAGTCAGGTCATGATAGTCTTACACCAACTGTGATCAAATAATATAGTGATACCCTGACTCATGTTTTTTCTTATAATATAAACAAAATAACCCAATCAGGTATCCATCCAGATGCTCCAAAAACAGCCCAAATAACGCCCATCTACAAATAAGGACACAAGGAATTGTTCATAATTAACGCCCTATTCCAGTGATAAGTGTCCGTAGTAAAATATTTGAACAGACCATCAGAACTATCTAGAAACCCAATCCCTGCTGTACAGTACGGATTCTGTCCCTACTCGAATAATACCAATGCAGCCAAATTACTAATTAGTGAAATAGAAAAATCACATAATAGAGTTATATACGCTGCAGCTATATTTGTTGACTTAGCAAGGCTTTAGACACCGTAGATCATTAAATATTTTTAAACAAACTTTATTTTATGGGAAAAAGAGGACTACTACATAATCATTTATTAAATTATCCAACAAATATATACCAACTTGTAAAAATAAATAAATCCAAGTGTGACCATGGATTTGTTAAGATAGGTCCTAGAATATTCTCTTTTAGATGCCCTATTTTGTTCCTTAATTATATAAATGGTATAGGCTAGCTATCACTTAAAGGCACTCCCTAACTCTAAACAGATGATACTGTTATTATATATGAATCATGTGAAAACATAGCTCAAACCACCATCTTAATGCAAGAAGGCCTCTGCACACTAAGCGAATATCTAAGACTAAATAAATTAACAATACATGCTGACAAATCAAACTACATTATTTTTACTACCCCCCAAATGCGCTCTGATCTTTCTATACATATTAACGTGGCAAGTAAACCCTTACACGAAGTTGAAAGTGTGTCGAATACACACAAACACGCTGACAAGCACATAGTAACATTATATTATAATATCTGCGTATATTGCGAAGACTATCTAGAGTGCCCTCCAAAATTAAAATCATTATTTATCATGTTCTAATAAACAATCACTTTCAGTACCTCAGCCATATCTGGTGTACTATGGCCGCCAGTATTCTCCATCCATTCCAAGTTGCACAAAACAAAGCTATAAAGAACATTATTTGATCTACCAAACTTACAAGCAAGCTAAAACCTATATACAGAAAATAGTATATTACCAATCTTAGGTTTTCACAAACTCAATATGTTATTATTTGTGCACTTTAAAGTGAAGAATTTTGTGGATATAAGAATTACAAGTTGTAAAAAGGGCATATATAACACTTTTTTTTACATCATTCAGTAGCTGAAACGTAACTCTACAACTTTCTAGAAATAACACACATATTATTTCCACTTGAACACAGTTTATCTGCCTGTTGAATTTTTTAAAGATACAGAATGAGCGTACCTAACACAGTTATTCCCTTACTAAAAAGTATGAAATATTTGGAATTATTTTGTGGCATGCCTGATTTCATATAAGCATCAGTTGTTTGTTAATATATTTTTCTGATCTATATGTTGTTAGTAAAAAAATATTATTGATCTTACGAAAATGTCATCCAGTGAAGAGTAATTAGAGTGTTTTAAGAGAAAGACCAATATCGAGAGTTATCGAAGAAATGTAATTAAAAAGGCAAGAATAAAAGTAGAAGAATAAGTAGATTGTAAGAGAAATAAAGAAGCCGAACGAAAGACAGGAGATGGTTATAATTAATCTAAAAACATAACCTCAAATTTTATATTCATCACTATGAATAATTACATTAATGGATTACAAAGTCACATAAGTATATCAATGTGAGACAGGTATTTGTTAATATATAGTATAAATAGCCTACAATATTTATATGATAATTCGTTAGAATAATAATTATCTGCTTAAAACTATTGCTACAGATGTCGACTTAAATATTTTGAGAAAGTCTCATAAGACCAGATTATGACAATTTTACATCACTTAAGTGCCGTACTGGTACGCAATATATTATTTATTTTTAGCACCACATTCATATTATACGTATATGCACTAATTACTCTAATGAGTTAGGTGTGAGTAAGGTTGAATTTAGGGGAAGAGTGGACACATTTCCGTAGAGAAAATGTGGTAAACCATTTTGGAAAACTACCCTCAGTACAACCGATCAGGATCTGAACCCCAATCAGCATGTGACCACCTAAGTAGGTTACACAATATAGAATGTAAGATAAAAATTGGATTATGAGGGAAAATTATAACATTAAAGATCATAAAGTTTATGGAAATCAAATGGGATTGTATTCCTTAGTTAAGTAAAATCCTGTATTCCTTATATCTAACCGGTTATGTTGCCCGTTAATGTCTACTGGTTTACATTCTATCCGGCATCATCATCAAGACTTCATCAAAATGAACGCACAACATTAAGAAACATGGTCAAAACACATTCCGATAAATTTGAGATAAGCAATTAGAGTTGAATGTAATATTTAAAAAAAGAGTAGGATATTTACCTATCACATGATTAAGAGGTGAGCCTCACATCATGATTTGATTAAACTTAATTTAAAAGTGAAAAGTGTTGTATCCTGATTGCGAACAAGAAAAAATTCGTCATGATTCTGAAAAAAAAAAATCGTATGGCCACCTAAATTGCCAATGTCCAGATTGCAAACAATTAAAAGAGCAACTCGGTCATTTTTCAATTGATTAGATTATTTAATTATGTCATTTTAAATATACACAAACCATATACATAATATGTAAAACGTATGTATTAAACCCGAATGTTGATAATGACTTGATATCTCTTTGATCTGAAGCAACGAGTGCGTTTGGCCCATTGGCCGGTTAGTGACGCCCGCTTGCAACATCTGGGAGAAAGCACATTATACTCAAGAAGTCGTGAAGGTAAATAGTTTATCGTTGCTTCACAACACAGAATCCTACTATGAAAAGTATGTTTCCGGAAAGGTTTAACATCCCACAATCGACATGGCACCATCTGTTACGTATTTTCATCACTAAGTATAAATTCGTTGACATTGGCTGGGTTTCTGCTCGTGAACATCGGCTCATGTAGCAAGCACTTACCATTCTCTTCCTGAGGTCGTCAAATACCCTATATATTATATATATGTGTGTGTGTGGCTTTATGCTGTAAGTTCCAATGTCATTTTTCAAGAGTTATTTTTTTCTGATTATATTCTAAAATTTGTTTTGCTTTACTGTAAGTTATTTTTAATAAATGGACAAATTAATTTTAAATTTATATTGTCCATCAAGAATAGTTATGTCAAACACAATATTGGCTATTTAACAAAATGTATATCTAGGTTTATAAAGGTGGTTGAAATATTTAGCTTTACACTGACACTATTAATTCCAAGCCAAATATGTGTGTATATTTATGTGTTTTAGATGTATGTATATGGGGGTTATATATAATATGTATTTGTATGTGGGTGTATACTATGTAAATATCCCACCCCAACTTACATTTGATCTTTTAGGAACACTTGCGGTCCCAAAATTCATCCCGATTGGCTGGAGCTCTACGGTTAGTTACCCTTGTATGTACAAATATATTGACTATTCTCAAAGCACAAGAGGTGGAAGCCTGACCATATAATTTATAGTGTGAAAAGCTAAGATGGTGGAAAAATTACGTAGTTAGATATTTAATTAATTTTGGATAATTTTTATTTAAAAATGTTCGGGTATTAAAAAGATTGATAATTTAGTTAAATAAATAAATAAATTTAGAAATAAAGATTTTTTTCATCAGCCACTAATGACTAGAAATAATGGTGAATATTATAAAATACACATTTTTCCATATTAACGAAGTGGACGCCATGACCATCCTCTGTCCTTAACACAGTGCCAGGAGCCATCGGTCAACGGTCCTTGATTCACCACGTGGTTGGTCTGATTCAGTCACGTTCCAATCAGCGCAAATATGCTGAGCCACATTTCAGCCTTAGCTAACACATTTCATCAACAATTCAGATTACACTCAATTTAAAAGCTAATATACTAGTTCTGTATTCAAGGATCACTCCTTGGCACACTATGAATAGCTGCGAAAATAATTATTCAAAACTATCAATATTTATAGGGCCTACTATACTCTAACCCAACTTATTTGTGTGTGTTTTATCTGCATGCACATGAAAATGTTGATTTTGCAAACGTTCTACTGGCTTTCAGCGAATTGCTGTCCAACCCTAAGGGCCGTATGCAAAAACATCACTAGTGGTGGTGTGCAAGAACGTTAGTGCATGCTTAGTGGTCTCCGATAGTGTGGTCCCCCGAGCACCCTATCCGTCCACCTTTTAACCTGTGAAGACGCAAGCAAATCCACGCCAGTGTCCACTTAGCATCCACTTACTAAAGTTCTTGCATAACGGCCTTAAGTGGATGCTAATTGGACATCAGCGTGGATTTACTTGCGTCATCATAAGTTAAAAGGTGGAACGATAGTGTGCTTGGTACCACACTATTGGTCCACTAAGCATTCACTCACGTTCTTGCATACCACTCAAAGAGACATGATGAGAAGAGTTAATTAAAAACACTCTTCCAACACTACCTTAGTTCAAGGATGTAAAGGACACAGCAACCAGTGATGATTGAATTCCGGACTATTCTAGACAAATATGCTAAGCGCTCAAAGTAGTCACGTATGTTTGTTCTATTTAATTCGATCAGTACAATTAACGTCCATTTATTAACAGGTAAAAATTAGGAACTCAATTCAAGAGAAAGCGCGCCCCTGTTAGAGAAAATTGATCATAGGTGGAAAGACACTCTCGGTGCACCCAGCTGGGACTCGAACTTAAAGTATCTTCATCAAACGTCTTAAACCACGCAGTCACCAGTGCGGGTAGCTATAATAAAAATTCCAGAGTGCGGCGAATGGAAAATGGTCTCATAAATGGTAAGAAATGTGGATCATATATTACTTCTTTTTTTTCAAGTCCTGCTTCTGGCTCCTTTGCTCTTCATACGCTCTGCTGACTAAACATAAAGACTCAGAGAAGTATGATACGGTTTATAGTAGTTCACATGAAAAATGAGAACAGGTGCCTCCCTCCCTCCTCAACCCTCCACCCCACCCCGGTCCTGGCGAGGCTAGATCCGGTTTCCCTGTTTTTAGTAATGGCTTTCTATATTGCTTTTACTGAACAAAGCTTGAAAAAATATATAACTTCTCTTCTTTAACAAAAAAAAAAAAATCAAACCTTTCAAATTTCGGGAGAGCCTCTTCAGCGGTCGAACTATCGAAGGCATCTCTCGCACAATAGACTGAACTTCTGATGATGATGGTGAGATCGGGGTTTGAACCAGGTTGGATGTCCTGAAAGTTGTTTTTCCTAAATTTTTTTACCTCTTCCACGTGATTGCGGATGTATTTCCTTTAAACTTAATCTTTCTCATCCATGACACACTAGCGTAATTACATCATACGCGTAACCCGAACGGTTAGTTAAACGTGGTGATAAAAATGTTCGGGAAAATCTTTTTAGGGTTTATATATTTTATTAATGGTATAAGATGTAAGGTTCACAATAAACTGGGTTGTCAAGAAAAGGAAGATCAAACTTTGAATATTGGTTGGGTCAACCCCCCCCCCCCTCAGGTGGAGTTGCCTAGATATACAGTACTAGGGGAAATGTTTTACATATTATGTTTTCCCCACCTCTTTACAAGTTAATTCGGGTGCATTTTCACAATGATTCCCTCCACCTAGATACATGTGCGTTTCTACCTCTGCCTGTCCTTGCTATATGCATTTATTTACCCCCGTGTTACACTACCCATTAAAGCTATAGCTACACTAATGTAGCACTAATGTAGACCTATAATTACGCTAATGTGTTAAGGATAAGGAAGGTTTAATTTAGAGGAAGTTTACTCCACTTCTCGTTGGGAAAGGGTGTAGAACCATTTTGTAAAAAAAACACTCTTAGTACATCCGATCTGGATTCAAACCCCGCTATCCCCATCATACAGTGTATTGCGAGAGTGACGCCTTGAACCATTCGAACACCGAAGTAGGCTATACGCATATAATTACATTAATACGAAAGATATGAGTTAGGTAGAATTTATCATGAGAAAAATATTTAGAATCAACCATCCTCGGTACACATTCCAGGGATTAAACCTCATCTGTCCAGTCCCCGGCAAACCAGAATAAAAGAGCTTGAGGATTATATCACGTACCCAATGATTCTAGCTATACAATAATTTAAAGTAGCACTCTCAATAGGTTTCACCCCACTGGTGGAGTGTAATGGAGTGATGTTAGCGTAAGCAGGGTCCGCTGTTAACAATGTTACTGCACCTGTATCTACAACTCTGGTAGGATTAAACTTTTTAAATATGTTAAAATGTACAGTACATGAGACGTTCCCCAGCTGACGGTGGTTAGACAGCCCAGACCAACATTGGAAGCAGTGGCTATGGTCTTGTGGACATTAATATTAGATATATTGTTCCATACTATACAATTCTGTCAAAAAAATGCAATGCCCACATAAACGTTAACTACTGCAGCTCAGTAAAATTCATTAAGTACATGTGCAAATATTTTCCTAAGGGTAGTGACGAAGCAATATTTTTAAACTGCACGAACAAACCACTCCTGCAAACAAGATATATGAGGTGAAAACGTATCAGGCGGAACGTTATATAAGCAGCAATTAGGCTTCCTGGTGAATTTTAGGCCTACCCGTCAAACAAGAGGCATCCTACAGCTATACAATTGAGTAACTAGATTGAGAACGAACAGATAATCTATTTTAATGAAGTTAACCTTCAATAAATATTTCAAAATCCCTACAACACAACGCTTACAGCTTTCTTCAAATATTGTCAAACTTATCCCTTCTCAAGAATGCTTCTGTACCGGGAAGTGCTGTAGGACTATACATGGAATGCGTACAAAAAGAATCTTAAGTGGTGTCTGCAGAGTTCCCTGGTAGAGGGTTTTCCGGGTGTCAAGTCACAGACGACTTAGAACGTGTGTACACGGCTCATGTCATCAACATTGAATGTTTTATTCTGTGTTTACTACAGCACAATGTGCAAGGACAAAAATTGTTCCAGAACATAAAGATTGTAGACAATAACGTGTACGTCACTTTCAGAGAAGTATGTGAAGCTATGGAGTTATTGGACGACGCCAAACCCCTGGGACGCGACAATGCAGGAATCGGTATTGTTTCCATCGGCCTCACAAATTCATAGTATTTTCTCTATGGTAATTATTATGTGTGGTCTCACCAACCCTTGCATTCTGTGGGAGACATGCAATGATGTTATGGCAGACTATACTTTCCATAGGCTCAGACGTATCGCAACAATTGAACTTAAATGAAACTATATTTAATGAAGCATTGGTTGATCAAGTGGAGGGCTTGTTATGTAATTTCTGGTGGTAGTGACGTGAGTGATTTTTGACCTTTCAAGGCCACAAGCAACTGGGTAGCTCAACAGCGAGTGGTTGAGAAAAATGGGTTACGAAACTCACCAGCTGCAGTGGCAAGTTCGAGAATTGGAACCAAACTTCTTCCAGAGCAGCGTGTTATTCTCACTCTAGCTATGGAAATGTTTTACAAAGGAGGAGGATCTATTTTTTTCGTATATGCACCAGGTGGGACAGGCAAAACTTTTTAATCAACCTTTTACTGGCACAACTAAGATAAGACAAACATATTACATTGGCTAGGGCTTCATTAGTTATTACCTTTACGTTGCTCCCTGGAAGTCGGGCAGCATATTCAGCGCTTAAACTGGCTCTTAGCTTGGTGAATGTTAATGCTCCAGTTTTAAGTATCAGCAAAGTCTCGGAGTGGGCAGCAGTTACGCCACAATGTAAACTCCTGGTGTGTAACGAGTTCACCATATCCCACAAGTGCACACAGGCTGCCTTGCATCAAACACTCAAGGATATCAGAAGTTACACGCATTTGATGGAATGACTAGTAGTATTGTTGGTGATTTTAGATAGATTTTGCTGATTATTAAGAGGGGCACACCCGCTGACGAAATAAATGCATGTCTTAAGAAGTCAATACTGTGGGGAAGTACCATAAAGCTAAATTTGACAACCAATATGAGAAAGTGGCTCCATATTAAGGCCATGTCTTGGAAATTCGCAGCCGATCTATAGATAATTGGGGACGGGAAACTAGACTGTGACGCACAACTCAAAATTTGGTTTCCCACTAACTTTTGCAACCTTTGACCTCTGCCGAGGAACTGGTTGCAAACATTTTGCCTAATATTACCAAAAATTATCATTTAATTGAATGAATGTGTGAGTACACCCCAATATACGAACAACAATCATTTCATGTCGAGTGGGGTATCGGCAAATTCCCGAGTCTAGACTATAAATACGGCCCTCTAGGTGGGATTGAAGGGGACGCGAAAAATGTCCAATGGTCTTGTAGTTTTTATGGCAAAATTTTTTGGCCAAAATAAATAAACTAATGCTCCAGTACAAACATAGAATTTAATTTTTTTCCCACGGTGACCTCAAAATATCTTGAGTATCTGTCAAGGGTGTCCTGGAAATAAATAACTATATTTTCTATTAATTTTAAAAAAATGTGTCATCTAATGCCACTATGTTCATGACGGATATTCAGTGACTGTTGATATCAACATGTGAATAAAATTAAACTCCTATGTTTGTATTGTAGCAATATTGTATTTATTTTGGCCAAAAATATTTTATTACAAAATTGCAAAAACACTGGTCGTTTCTCACGACCCTTTCCATCCCGCCTTAATAAGCTTGAAATTGAGAGTGTGTGCCCATCTATGAGGGTCAGTTCCAGTTAATTCGGCAGTGCTTGTTATATAGATATGGCCTTTTTTGTTGTTTTGGATGGCCAATGGTTGAATGGGGTGTGGGCCCGTTTGTGCACACTACCGCTAAAAACTGATCAGAGCCTTCTAGGTATTGAGAGTAGAGAGGTACCCTTCATTTGTACTGGAAGGTAGAATAAGTCTTACCATGAATTATAACACTATTGTATGATCTTGTAAGCTTCACCATAGTGGAAACTAGCAAGATATGCTTAGGGCTTACTATCTTTCAGCGTAAATTGAGGCTGCAAGACTTCTGTATTTTTTAACATTTTGGATTAAATAACTAGCTAGCAATTTATTAATCAACAGATTAATACAGAACACGACCTACACACTAATTTAAATATAGAACAACCAGCACTAATTGGCACAAGAATAAAGGTGGAAGTTTTACTCGTATGATTTTACAATGATGGGGAGTTTCGAGTTTGAATACCTGCCGGGTTTACCAATAGAGTTTTTTTTCCTAAATTGTTTCAAATTTAATTTCCATGCAAATCCAAGTACATTTACTATTAATTCTACATTTCTAATTATACCCTATTAGTGTAAATATAATAGTATCCTGACAGGTTATACGTGATGTACCAAAGCAATATTTTTAAAACAGTCGCAGCACTTGGTTACTCAGTAAAGCCTCGTCCACACTAACCAACGCTGTTCACATACAATATTTCTAGACACAGTGGAATTAGAGCGGTCTCGACAAGACGGAATATTCTTCTACACACTACGGCCATCCCTACTAGCGTATGTGATAAGGGGTTAATAATATGTGTTGGATTTTCATCCTTGACGGCTTAAAAACTCACGCTTTCCTCTGCCAGAAAACACCTACTTTTTTTTTTTTGCGAGAAAATACTATTTTAATATATCTGCCCACATACATGTGAGGCAAATGTTTGTCACTATCAACCATTTTATCTAGGAGAACAGATACGCTAATTACTGAGATTGGTAAGATCTCAGGTGGAGAGAGATATTGAAAAACTCCCTCTCAGGTTTTTACATCTAAAAGCTCACACCAGCAAGCTATAATCTGACACTGACCTCCCCTTCAACCACAAACCAGACTAGACGAGCCTGACAGCTTTTTCCGCACTCTCCTCAGTGAGAGCTAGTAATAATAATAATAATAATTATAATAATTGATTGGTATTTTCCTGACCTTCCTCAGGGTTGAAGCGCCGCTTGATGTAGTTGAATAGTCTAGTGGTGATAGACTGGTGATGATGCCGCCGTCTACTGCGTCTCTTGCACTGCGCAGCTTCGGCATCCTTGTCCTGTCTCTGCTGACCTTGTTGGCTTTGTTGCTGTTGTTGCTGTTGTTGTTGCTGCTGCTGTTGTGGTGACGGATGGTGCTGGGGTCGACACTCACCAGGTTTGAAGTTCTGGGGGGCTACCACAGTGCTATACATAGCGGACCAGGGCCCGATAAGGCCATGGACGTTGAACTGGAAGGGAAGAAATAGATTTGGTGATATATTGACACAATTTGGATAAATATTGTCTAGCTGTAGCTGTGTTAATATTGAATTATATACTTCATGGGTATAGGGAGGGGGTCTATGGGGCTTAAACCTCCCTGAAAATTTCCGATATTTTTAATATTAAACATAAAGATTACCTTGTATTAAACTTCAAATAACCTCTAGAGACATTTAATATTGACACATTTTCCGTCTGAATATTATTCTAAGTGGATTCAAAACGGATCCGATTTTTAAAAGAGATACCCATAGGGGGACACTCAAAATATCTTATATTAGGCCTATATGCGTATATTATTTTTAAAATGTCCAAGCGAGGACCACTCCAATTCTTTCTAAGCGTATTCAATTTTCAAAAATCTTTTGGGTGAAGGCCACTTTAAATAGCTTCTAAAGACATCTGATTAAAATAAGTTAAGGGGATAAACATTCTAAATAGATTCCAAGGGTGCCCAATTATAGAAAATTTTCTCCTCATGAAAAAACACTTCAAATAGCGTTTGTATAAGTTGTTATAGAACTGTTGGTTTGTGGCAATGTGACAAGTGGTCCACGCATGGAACCACAGAAAAATGAGTGGTGTGGCCCAATCGTATTTACTCCTCAAATAGTATAGTATAATTTGAGGTTAAGATTTTAAAAAAACAAGTAATAAGTACTTAACCTCAAATGATATTTATTATTCTATCATGTAAAGCCTTTCTAGATATTCATCTTAAACAAAATCATTATGTCAATTTAGAAAATTACCCAACTTTAAACTATTAATTTGAAGGCTTCAATCAAAACCATAAAACACCCCAAAGACAGACAGATTTTTTTTTGAGCTACAATGTGATTTTGGGTTATGAGGTACATAAACCGTAAATATTCCTCATAATCTCAAGGTCTCGGTTTTTCACGGTCAAAATAGATTTCTCTTTCTTAGAAAGTAGAAAGTGAAATAAATCAACAGATTTTCAATATTGACATGTTAACTCCACTAAGTCAACTAAACTTTGCTATACAAGTGCAATCCAATTTTCATAGGAATAGCTGATATTAAAAAAAGTTACAACATTATCAGTGTTATTTTATTAATAATATATATCAAAAGTGACATTATATGACTCGACTTGAAAGTAGATTTAGTATCATTTTTAGATGTCAGAAAAGGCTCTTCCTGTGAAAATTGGACTGTAAAATCCGTATATGACACAAAGTTATATAAATATGCTTTCTTTACTGCTTAATAGGGGCAAGGTGTCGGACTTCTGTGCTGGGGGTTCGGGGTCAATCCTTGTTCCCGGTACAGATTTGGTAGTTTGTCCACGTGTCCATCGAATGGTTGTTAATTGGTCCACTATCAGGAGATGTTTGAAAAATACTAGTCTAGAGGCATCTTATTTTCGGAAAAATGTCAGTTGAAGAATCCCCTAAATTGTTTCTAAGAAATTAAATTTATGAAAAAAATATTGGTGAGCGCTTCTTAAAAAAATTTTTAGAAGCCTTAAAATTTTCAGAAAATTTGCCGAAGAAGCACTATTCCAAACATTTTCTAGGAGTGTCCAAGTTTTAAAAAAGAATATAATTTTCGAAAATTCTCCAAGGGAGGAACACTATATATAGCTTCTTGGAGCATTTAATTTTCTAGCATTCACTGAGGAATAGGAGGGTATAAAGTCCCTAAAATGTGTTGTTATTTGCAACTCCTTCACTTATACAAATAAAGCTACACAAATAATGTATAAAATAACAATGTTCTTATTTCTTAGGGCTTAATAGTATGGGCATGTAATGAGGATGGAAAAAGAGAAGACGCCAAAGAAAAATTTGACAATGAATTATGCAGGAAAAAGACCACAAGGGAGGCCAAGAAAGATGTGGAAGGAGAAGATAGTAGAAAGTCTTCAAGTGAGAGGAGAAGAATAAAAGAATTTAAAGGAGGAAGAATGGTGGAAGGATGGAGGAAGATGGAGGAATTTTACTAAACTGTCCCGGCCACAGGCTAGAAAATTTTTATGATTTTTAAAATCATGTCATAAACTTACGATTTGAAATTCCCATGTTCTTCAAAACTAAATTTTTCTCAACGCCCAAAGTAAACTGAAGCAATTTGGATATATATTGTCTAGTATTATTTTTATTAATATTTAATGATAAACTGACATAATTTGGATGGATATAATCTAGTTTTAGCTGTATTAATATTGAATGATAAACCGACAAAGATTGTATAAATATTATACCCGCCTCGGTGGCGTAGTTGGCTAACGCGCTAGTCGTGTTGAGCTCGACCGCCGAGGACGGGGAGATCGAGGTTCAAATCTCGGTCGGGTGAACTGGGTGTGGTTTTTCCTAAATGGTTTTCCACTATCTCTCTCCACGCAAATGCGGGTTCACTTCCTCTAAATTCAACCCTCCCAATTCCTAATCCATTAGCGTAATTAGTACCTAAGCGTATAACCCGAACGGGTAGTAAGACGTGGTGCTAAATATTAATTATAAATATTATATATTTTTTCGGATAAACATTGGTTGAAAATTTAAAAATTTTTGATGGGAGAAAACATGATTGAATCTGACCCGAAGGAATAGAAATTTCGTGGCATACTCAGACATAGTGGGCTCTTTAACTATCCAGAGGAATACTAACATATTATATTTCCTTAAAATTCTATTTTATTTAATCAAGTGTTTCAAGCAGAAGAATCACTGACATTTTTTTTTCACAGGAGGAAACAGCTTAATTTTGAAAAATTCTACGAGATATTAAGGTTTTTATAGTCAAATGGCCTTAGGAAGTACCATTGTAATTTTTAAACAACCCACACTATTTATTTTACAAATGTCAAAGCTGAAATAATATGTAAAATATTAAAACTACAAAGCATATAACCAGGTTATCATGGTTCACCGAAATAAAATAACATATTTATGATATCACTGAATGCTTTCATGTGTACTGAGTTTGCTCAAAATTGTAATAAAAGAGCTTTTTTTTTAATATTTGTCTCCCTATCCCAACCTCTAGTTTTATTAAATCATATTTTATATTTTCAAAACTGTATGCATACGGTGTAGTTCCTCTCAGTAGCATACCCTAGAGGGGGGGGGGCTTGAGGGGACTCGAGACCCCCTACTGTAGTTTGGAGATGCCTCGATATCTAAGCAGATCCGAAGAAAAAATTACAATGGTGGTTTAAGCCAGTTAAACATTGTGATCAAAGAGAATATCATATGATCAGAAATAGTATATACATACGAGTCACCACAGCATTAGTAGAACGGGGATTTTCCAAGCTATCTCTGATAAAAACAAGACTGATAACAATAATGACACAGTAAAGATTAATTCCCTTCTTCTCTTTACTGTGGAAAAGGACATTTTGTTGAGCCTTAGAGACGGAGATTTATTGGTGATATTTGCAACTAATTGTGACCACCGTATAGACCTTAGATAATATTTTTAAGTATTTATAAAAAATAGAAGGATAAACACATTTACCTATCATAAATAGTCGGCGATTTTTGTGACAGTATGCCTATGTGATGGTTTAGTAAACTTTAGTCTAGACCTATTTATTTATCATTTTGCTAGATTATCACGTTTATAATAGTAAAAACATTAATGCTCAAGCTAAAAAATACCAATTAAAAACCTCCCAAAAATCTTCTAGGTGGTTTTAAAATAACCCCTCTGGTGGTTGGGAGGAAACCCCACTTTAGCCCTTCTTTAGGGGGGCCCTCCCTACTTCATGATCCTGCGTACGCTACTGGTGCCTATTAAAGTTTAACAAATGCAATAATTTTGTGCAGCTATAGGCTTTTCTTAACTTTTAGGTGAAATTTAAGATAGTGCGAGCTAAGGTAAGTATTTTTGTAAATTTTATAACAAAAAACTTTGGGGCAAAATAAAATATTACTTCAATTAAAACGTTATTAATGGCGGCCGAATTAAATATGACATTTCTAACGATTATTATTTATGACTTAAACTTGTTTAGTGTTTGTGGTGAATGTTTATTTCTTCGGTGTTAATTAATTGATGTATCTATTGTTGCTAATTACTATTATTTACTATGCTAATTATTGAGAGTCTAAGTTTTTCTGTAGGTCTATACACCTCTTCATATCATAACAAATCATATCATCTCATATCATATGATGAATCGTGTCTTTAGGCCGCGAGGGACATTTTCAACATCTGTTGTAGGAAGAAGTGCAACAACTTACGTTGTGCTTTACTGAACAGTAAATTTTGGGACATTCTATACTATTAAATATTGTAAACATTTGTTATTTATGTTCATCATGATCACCAATGGAAAATACCAACTTAATATTTAAGGAGACATTTTAGAAAATTTTTAAACTTAGAATCCAAATAGAAATCTTAAGGCCGTATTAATGATAGTTGATTACATGGATGGAGCTAGGTCCACTGATCAAACAACTGCTAGTTATTGATGCAAGAAAAAATACCCCTCCAAACCCACTGGAATTGTCCTACCCACTTCCAAAACTTTATTAATGAAGTAACTATTGTAGGCCTACATCGCTACGCCCACTACAAACTTAAAATGGGGTCACAAACAAAAACCACAAATTATTTATCAGAAGGTTAGTTATGATTTCGTGTAAAACAAAATTGTGGCCGATTTCGGCCTTAATTGATGCAATGAAAACAACTCAAAACTATCAAACTTTTCATTCATGAGTAGAATGGGGGTATTAATGGGTGTTGGGGGGTATTTGTGATACCTTTCTTATCTTAGCATCACTACAAATCAAAGTATAATGATAAAAAGAAGGTTTTTTTTTGATATTTATAATTTATAAACTATTTATTTATTAATTTTGGATACAATCGTATTTACATTTTTGATAAGTTGAGATATTCTTGGCATTTACATAATAGCACATTAACATGAATGTAAATTGTATCGTTATTCATTTGGTTTGATTTATCTTATAAATTTTGACCCCTATTTTCATCATGTGTATTAAAAATCCTTTAATTTAATCTTTTTTCTCGGTGATGTTTTTGTTTAGTATGCGAACTGGTGACCACGTTCTCATAAAAGGCATCAAGACCGTGATAAACTGGATTTTTGGTAACAAGTCTTATCAGGGTGTTCTGGTGGTTTTTTCTGAATCGTTTTTCTCACCCTTCCGCCCCGTTTTCGTTATTCCTGTCCCGTTAGTGAATTGTGTAAACATGCGGATTGTTCGAACTGGTACTGTGAATTCACGCGTCCGGTGGAAAACAAGAGCAGATCAGAAACGAATCACATTCCGAGCTATAGATTATTTAAAAACCAACCATTACAGTTAGTACGCATGCGCCCAAACCAACGTTTGCAAACTTACGGCCTGAGGACCACATCTGGCCCGTGGAACACTCTTGACCGTACCGCTTGTATGTTACACTTTTATAATATTTCCGGCCCATAGTCCTATATTTGAATTCTAGTATATTTCTTGTCGGTTCAATGAAAGAGTTCGGTGGTCACTTTGTTGTCCTTCTTGATGATGTTTGAAATCCTTCCATTTTTTGTGAGCTGTTTTGTTTTTCAAAGTGAAAGGCAACAAGTATAATAATGGTACTATTGATGGCCGGTAAACTAGAGCAGTGGTCCTTCACCTTTTATTACTCGTGGCCCCCTAAATATTGTAAAAAAAAAAAATTGCTGCCCCCTAGTTTTAACTAACATATTATTCATTAAGATTTACTCAAAAATAGTGGCTTTATTTTCTGAATATATAACAAGCAAATGAAAAAATACATAAATTAACTTACCTAGATGTATTTAATTGGACCTCTGCTGTTGAACAGTTACCATTAATTTGTCATTTCTTGCTTCAATTGTATTACCTAATACTATCCACATGTGGGAGTGATTCCGTGATTTATATTATACATGCTTCCCCTCCATTATCCCGGAAAATCAAGAGTCTACTGTGCTTACATGCTTACGATCATCGAATTCTTTCTTCCAAAGCAAAAATTTAAGATAATTGACTTCAGTAAAAAGCAAATAATATTTCAAATTATTTTTCTGAGGCCCCCAAAAACCTTTAGGGCCCCCGGTTAAGAATCGTTGAGCTAGACAACACCAACCCTCCTCTTCGGGCAGTAGCTAACACTCTTCCTACTGATGTGGGGCAGTAATATTATTGTATTGTATTGTTCTCCAACCTTAAAGTGTGTTATATACTCTTAGATTATTTTCTTCTTTGTGTGTGGATTATTTTCTTCTTTGTGAGTGGATTATTTTCTTCGTTGTGTGTGGATTATTTTCTTCTTTGTGTGCGGATTATTTTCTTCGTTGTGTGTGGATTATTTTCTTCGTTGTGTATGGATTATTTTCTTCGTTGTGTGTAGATTATTTTCTTCGTTGTGTGTAGATTATTTTCTTCGTTGTGTGTAGATTATGTTCTTCGTTGTGTGAGTGTGTCCCTTTTTAAGAGAAAGTAGAGAATTAATAAAGAATTTAGGGTTTTTCATGAAAAAGAAGGAGATATTCTTTAAAATAAAGTTGATACCTTCACATTTAATTTGTAAGAAAATCAATGGATATGGTTACCAAAGAATATAATTTAAAAATACATTATAATGCTAATCACATTAATAACTATACTAAATATACGGAAATTATGTGTCAAAACGAACTAGAATAATTACTCAGAAGACTTAAATTATAGCAAAGTGTGTTTTTGAATGTTAACAAAGTGAGCAATGCTGCTTTGGAATGTAGCTATGTAATATCAGAAAAAAAAAAGTGTTTGTTCATCGAATCGGTTTTCTGAGGGAGAATTTATCAAGGACTGTAGCCCTATCATTGTTGATACTATGTGCTATAAAAAAAAAGGAACTCATTTGCTAGCATTATCTTATTAGGTACTACTATTTCTCAGCGGATTGAAGATTTAGCAGACTGTGCAGCGTGGATGGCCATTTACGTGAGAAATCAATAGGGTTTGTATCCAAATATCTTCCTCAAATCATTTTATTAAATAAATAATTTCGAGCTGAGTTTCTTAGTTTTGAGTCAAACTTTCGGTTGTTCACTGCACCTGTCACCATAACAGTGAAAAATGTGAAGGAAGATATTCATGGAATACTTCAAAAGCTTTGAGAACTACTATCCCAAACTAAATAGCTATTGTTCTGGAGGGTTATCAACGTTTGGGAGTACATATGTCTGGGATCAACTACTCTCTGCGACGAATTAAACAAAAATAAGCTTCATAATAAATTAAAAGATGAGTGAATGAGGTCAATATTAAAATTAATATCAGTGAATAAATTATAACCGGACATCTACAATCTGGCTAAGCAGAAACTATGCCAAATATCTGGAACACAAGCGGGACCAAGAGAATGAGATTATGGAGAACGATTGACATATAAATTTAGTGCACACCATCTTTGGTACGGTGAGTATAGTATGTTTCCATTAAAATGTGAATATAGTCAGTGTCCGGAAAAGTAAGTAAGGAGATATTTTAATGGTCTAAGGTTTGAACTTTTTATGTGAGAATAAGCAATCACATCTTTTATTCTCCATCTCATGTTCAGGCCCCACACACCCATAAATTATATAAATTATCTATATTTGTTTTAATGCTAAAACCTCAGTCTCACAATATACGTCAATCGATTGTTTGGAATGCTAAGCTCCAATCCCTTGGGATGAGCTATTAAACTAAAAAGCTTTGAGCGGCTGCTATTTTGAAACGGATAGATGGATGGGAAACCCTTGTACTTACATTGCTCGGTCTAGGATCAATGACTGTAACTGCCAGATTTCCGTAAAATTGGTCCAGGCATCTAACATTTATCATGTGATAAATATCCAGATAAACAGAAAGAAGAACAAATGAAATTTTAAATGCTCAAAACCTTGTTTCGCTCGATCAATAAAATAGAATGTTCACAAGTAAAGTAGACAAAGTTGAGAGGAGTGTCCTTTGGAAATCTATAGTACTATTTTGATCTATTCAAAGAAATGTAACCCACTTTTGTGGCTAATTAGTTTAAGACGTCAATGTAGTGGTGTACCGGCCTACTGATGGCGGGGATATCGGGGTTGGAATCCCGGTCAGATCTACTGAGGGTGGCTTTTCCTGAAATGGTTTCCCACTTTGTTTCCATGAAAATGCGGGTAGGTTACTTCTAAAATGCTTGCTTGCTCATCCCTTCCCCATTCTAATAATTATTATATTTGCATATAACCTGAACAGGTCATATAATGCGGCGATAAAAAAAAGTATTGTAATTCCATCAACTATGAAACCACTAAATTATTATTCCTTCAATGTGGAACATAGCTTATTTAATTGGAAGTAAAAAACACACTCATACATTTCAAGAGTTGAATAATGCCAACAAATGGAATGTCCAAGATAAATAATTCATTTTTATTAATTTTTTTCCTTAAAGGATACAAGTTTATTTTACAAAATGTAACAAATACTTAATCCAAGCTACTATGGCTATCGTTATTATTATTTACTTACAACTGTAGTATAGGCAAGAAGGCTTCTTCAAATCCTGTCCATCTTTAACAGATCCAGAACCATCCAGTTACCCTCAATTTACTCTCGTTTTCATCAGTTATAACTTACTCATATTTGATAATTATTATTTTGGGATATTGATGAGAAAGAAAGCATTTTAAAGGTAATATAACGCAAGGCCGTAGCCAGGGGAGGGTTTTGGGGGTTCAAACCCCCTCCGAAATTCTATGAACAAAATATATATGGCGCTATTTATGGTCCAAGCAATATCAAAATTAGATACAACTACAAATTAGGGGGCTGTGTTACCATAAAAAGCACTTAAGAGAGCTTCTAGAAGTGTTTAATATTTAGAAATTGTCCAAGCCTTCAGCAGTTAGGGGGTAATGTTGCCATAAAAAACACATCAGATAGCTTCTAGAGCTCTTTATCCTTTAGAATTTTTTCTATCTTCCGGCAATCGGGGGATATGCCCACCAAACCCCCCCTGAAATTATTGGCTGGCTACGGCCTTGATATAACGGCATGTACGTGGAATGAGAGTGGGAAATCATCTTGGAAAAAACACCCTCATTAGACCTGATCAGGAATAAATGCTGATTTCCCCGTCATTAGCAGGCCAGTCTAAAGGCCGCTACACACGTACAGGTATACCTGTGAGGTCTAACTGTTCAGATGCGCCTGCCCGGTATAACTGAACGTGTGGATGACATAGCTGTACAGTTATTTCGGCCTGCACAGGCGACCTGAGCAAATAGTTAATTTCATTCGATATACCTGCTTCGGATCAAAGTGCACAGGCATACCGGAGCGTGTTTACCTAAGTGCTCAGGCGGCTCAGTTCAGTTGTTGCTGCTGCCATAGTCACATCGTTAACTAATTAGATAAGTTTCATACTTTCTTTATAAACTTATATCTGTACACAATGACGTCAGAGTCTTGCGGTAGCCACCAATAATACATAGAAGGGTTTATATAAATTTACAAAGGTGAACAATATCTGTAGAAAATTAAATCAAGAGACTACCATGACTGAACCAAAAAAAGAAGCTGCAAATTGGTGTAAAAATTATAAGATTGATCCTGCTGCCAACAAAGAAAGCGTTGTAAAGAAAATCAACAACAAACTGTGACCTGAAGAAGAAACATTGTATCGTGTAGATGCACTGACACATCCGGTATAATTGTACAGGTATACCTGTACGTATGTAGCGGCCTTTACACGAGAATGATGCCTTAGACCAGCGGTTTCCAAAATGTTTTCAATTAATTACTGCTTGGCAGCCCATTTCCATAAATTGTGGTATTAATTTTTATCTAAATGTTTAGTTACCGTACTAAAGTAGTAGTCATTTCTGATTTATTTGTTGCAAATGAAAATGAATGGTCTAATAATGTGTATCAAAAAACAATGTAATAATAAGCTGAATAAAGAGCATGTATATTTTTACATTCAAAAAGCAAAAGCTACAATAAAAACTGACACATCTAATTTATTTATTAATTTATTAATAAATATAAAACTATTCTATGTTTGTAATTGAAATCATTTTCTCAAGGTCAAATTTAGAAGAAGAAAAAACCGCACCGCCCCTCATCATTTCGTTGAATTAATTTCGTTACTTTTACCTCATCTTTCATCCCACACTGCTGGAATATGTAGCTTTTCCCTCCATTATTCAAATATTTTCGCGTACCCTCAAACGTCCTGACATGTACCCCTGGGGGTATGCGTACCCCAATCTGGGAACCACTGCCTTAGACCATTCGGCCACTGAAACGGGCCACAGTTTAATCGATTTTTAAATTGTACTATGAATGTGCAAGTAACGTACAGTACAATTCAAAAATATACTTTACACACATATTCTTTGGTGTATGTACAGTACATGGATTATTTAATTTCGGTAATAAATACAGAATTATCTCCTTCACCAAAGCATTCTTAGTCCAGATTATCGAGGCTCTCTCTACATGTTTTAAAGTGCTAGGTAAAGTACCTGAGTTTTGGAAAATTATTTTGTTAATATTGTAATATACTTTCTGGAAAAATAAAGTAAAGTAGTTGAAAAAAAATGCTTCTAATTTATTGTTTACCATATTTTCAAAGCTATGAAAATATTTATTAAAGTTTTAATATACAAGCCTAAAACTGTAAATCAAAATGTTAAAATGGTTATTCTAACATTTTAAAATAGTATGGTAGACCACAAAGGTACTAGTTTAAAAAAATTTGGTGACCTGGTTGTCTAGGGGTAAGTTTTCAGACTTCTGTGCTGAGCGTCCAGGGTTCAATCCTCGGTCTCGACACAGATTTATCTGATTGCCAAACCCTTCCTTCCCCTCTGACAAGACGTGTATTAATCACAACTTGTGAATGTGAAGAATGCCAGGCCTCCACCGTGGTTCGGATTCCCCGTTAAACTGTAGGTCCTTCATTTCATCTCACAATCACCCTACCATTGCACATTAGCGTAAGTGCGTATAACCCGAACGGGTAGTAAGACGCGGTGCTAATAATATTTTTAAAATAGTGGCTATTTTTACAGAAAACAAAAATATTACCAGGAAGAATAGATAAAATATTCCATATAGTTTCAAATATATTGGTGGAACAAGTGCATCAAGTTATGGTACTATCATTAGAGCGGGGTTTTTTCTATAAATAATTGCTATAAAAGACATTAAAGTAAAAACAACAATAATACAAAATACACAAACTCCAAGCCAATTTCTGAAATTGATACCCCCTGCACCTTATGGTCGAGTAAACATTTGAATTCCATGATAAAATAAAATAAAATAAAAATATACAAAATAAATTGTGGTGTGATTTTTCGCACGTTAAGTCGTTGAGGGTGTATTGTATAATGCATATCCGCATTGCGGAGAGGATAGGGGTGTTATAGGGGAGGTGTGGGAACGGAACGGTAGGTGGTTTCGGTTTGAGGGGAGTGGTACGCTTTGTTTCGATACAGTCTAGACCTTGACTTTACTTTATATCCGTTACTGTTTACATCCTGTGGCCTGGGCTAGCTTTTTATTCAAGACCTATACTTTCCACTACCGTCTTTCTAGGTCTGTTGTAGCTTCATATGCCTTATACTCTAACTTAAGACTAGGACAGGCACAACATCCAATTCCCAGCCATTAATTTATCACTGAGAAAGGGTAAACTCACATTTTACCAATGATACATTTTTCCGTCCATGCCGGGAATCGAACTAGAGACCCCTAGCTAAGTGGAAAAATACGCTACCGACTGAGCTAATTTATAAATCCTTCCCAAGCTGTTATATATTATATCAAGAGTTAAGGGTTTGACACCTTCTGACGCAATTGGATAATAGAGTAGTATTTATGGTTTCATTGACAGACTGTACAGTGAATATCAACACACATCTTGCAGATCATTGTAACTACCAGAATATCCGTATGGAGGAGATTATAATCCAGAATGTTCGTATGGAGGAGATAATAATCCAGAATATCCGTATGGAGGATATTTTAATCCAGAATATTCGTATAGAGGAGATTATAAAATCAGAATGTCCGTATGGAGGAGATTATAATCCAGAATATCCGTATGGAGGAGATTATAATCCAAAATATCCGTATGGAGGAGATTATAATCCAGAATATCCGTATGGAGGAGATTTTAATCCAGAATATCCGTATAAAGGAGATTATAATCCAGAATGTCCGTATGGAGAAGATTATAATCCAGAATGTCCGTATGGAGGAGATTATAATCCAATTAGTTAAAATTAGGTGAAAAATTAAACTTGGACATGGGAATCTA
This sequence comes from Timema genevievae, assembly GCA_902155825.1. Taxonomy (NCBI): domain Eukaryota; kingdom Metazoa; phylum Arthropoda; class Insecta; order Phasmatodea; family Timematidae; genus Timema; species Timema genevievae. Next base: position 134,473 of record CABFWO010000242.1, on the reverse strand, counting down.
GATTCAACTTAATCGAACTTAGCTGTGAGTTAAGAATGACCCATATAATGGGATGGAAGGGGACGTGAGAAAAGTTCAGTGATTTTTTTTAAAGTTTTTATCGCAAAACTTTTTGTTGCCAAAATAAATAAAATATTACTCAAGTAGAAACATAGGGTTTAATATTCTTCACATGTTAATATCAAGAGTTGTTGAATACCTGTCATGAGCATGGTTACATAATATAACAAACTTTTTAAATTAAGAGAAAAAGTTTTCATTAAATTCTAGAACACCCTTGACATATATTCAGGAAATTTTGAGGTCACCATGTGAAGAAAATTAAATTCTTTGTTTGTACTGGAGCAATATTTTATTTATTTTGGCTAAAAATTTTTGACATAAAATCTGCAAAAACACTAACTTTTTCTCTCCTACCATTCCGTATCACCTAAATATGATACTTTTCCTGAATAGCTGAATGGCAGAGCGTTGGCGTGCCAAGGCAAAGTTCCTGAGTTCGATTACCGTGACCAGGTGTCACTTTTTTTTAACTAATTTAAATTATAGTAATTAGATTGGACATTATTTTGCAACTTTGTAACGTAGCCTCAGAATGAAATACTAAACTGATTTCTTCATGAAAATCTCGTATTGTTTTAATTGTAATTATCACTATCATGAATGTATTTTACATTAAAACATGAACATTGCTTGAGAGGGATTTAATCGACGACATAAAAACATCAGCGTATTATGGAGCGAGGGGGAGGGAGGGTGAGTGATTTAGCTGATTCAAATCTCCTCCAAAATATTTACACAATATTCAAATAACTAATACCAGGCCTAGTACTTGCTCAACTCAGGTGAGTGAAACTCACATCGGTGGGCATGCGGATATAACGTCAAGCTCGTCTAGTATGGTTTGTTGTAGAAGGGCGGTATAGGTTCAAATCCCGGTCGGATACACTGGGAGTAATTTTTCAGAAATAATTTTTCACTTAACATCCATAAAATGTGTGTTCATTCACTTTACCTTCCGAATCCCCTAACCTATTATTGTAAACACACAGATAGCCTGGAGATGGTGCACAAAAATTATATTTAAAAAATGATGATATTGTAACGAGTTCATTTGTTTCTAACACATGTCATATTGTGTGTCCTTTTGTTTCATATTACTGATTTTCTTAATTCATATAATATCTGTCTATCTATATTAATAAAATGAAGAGTTTGTCTGTCTGCCATGAACAGTACACAATATCTACCGCACGGAGAGGTCTGAAACATGTGCACCTCAAAGATGGAATTTGTAATTTTTGATTAGATTGTTTTAAATTTATTAAAAACGGGGTCGAAAATAATTAGATAAAGATTTTTTTCTCTCTGCTTGAATCAAAGAAAAACTTTCCCTGGAGTAAACACACAATTCATTGTGTAGCTATTTCGGACAATGCCAGGTACTTCTGATAATATTGTAATAAGACATAAATTGTTTAAAAACTTATAGATTACCTACAATTTTAGTAATTTAATCTGAAACAGATCCTACGCCTGCAACTTTTATTAACCTTGTTTCGAGCCCTTCGATAAATTTATTTTAAAAAACAATTTTATTAAAAATTGCTGATACATATCTTACCACCTAATAAAGCTATTCACATATTTATATTAATGAAATTAAAAAACTACCTAATTTTCTTGTAAGCAGAGGTGAAATAAATTTAGGATGAACCACCCTTAATATACTCTGTTGAGATTCGAACCCTGACATCAGCAGCAAACAAGACTATATGAGGTTGACATTCAGTCCCCGTGCAAACTGATGCGTGTATCAAAACATTTATTTTAAACCCCTGTGTTCCAGCTTTTACTAAGCTGCACCAAATTTCATCAGGACAGAGTGTACCAGGAACAATAAAGACGGGGATGATTATAACATAAATAATGGGGTATGTGTCCGGCCAATGAAGATCTAGTTCCACAAACTGACAACACCAAAACGAATTCTATATTCATTCTCTGTTTCTAATCATGTTTATCGCTCATATTCTCATGTGAATATGTAATCTTAGTCATTTACTCTGCCGGAATTAGTAGCTGTCCGTTGCCAAGAAGTATGTTGAACTCGTTAATTGTTACTATCAAGGGGATAGGGTTTATTTTATGTATCACAAGCAAGACCAGCGAAACAAGTTTTTATCGCCCTCTGCAAATGTTGAATTGTCTCCCCTCTCATTCCTCGCAATAGGGAAGCAGTTATGTCACTAAAAAGACGTACTACGATTTAATAACTTTAGTGGTTCATTTTAAAATCTTAATAATTAAAAAAAATTATTACAATATTTTCTATTTTTATCTATGGTTTAACTACACATATAGACGACTACTTTTAAATTAACAAACATTTTTGAGATTAGGAGACTAAAGCATAATCTAAGTATAAGATCTGTGTTACGTAGCACTGTTACGTAACCATCCTCTCCCCATGTAGCATCATGTAGATATTATAGCTCACCTCTCCACCTCTCTCGTCAGAGTTATGTGGTTTATGGATGAACCACAGGATAAGTAACTAATACTTTTTTTTACAAAGTAATCTAGATATTATATTATATCAAGTTACAACATTTGTAATGTACACCTCAATCATATAAACAAATGACAAACATTGCAGCTATAAATATGTACTATGTCTACTTTAACATATTCGTACATCAAGGAATGTGATCTGCAATTGTCATTTTTGATAGATTTTATTAATACCTATGGAATAACAGTAATACTAAAGTGAAATGTTATCAACGTTAACCTTAAATAAATACGTTACTATTTTTATAAAACGTGTTCCAAGTGTCCTTTCGTAAGAAAATGAAGATATTAGTTTTTCTATATTGTACAATAAATAATGTTATGGACAAAATCTATTATTTTTAAGCTACAAACATTATTCAGTGCTAAATCAATGTAAATCTCAAAGAGCCAAAATTTGATTAATAGCTAGAAGTACCTGGCGTCACCCGGGGTAACCTCACAATTCACTGCGTGGTTACCCAAGGCAACGCTTTTCTTTGCTTCAAACAGACAGGAAAAAAAATCTTGTTTTTAAGTATTTCAACACAATTTTTAAAACATTTTTAAAAATTTGTAAAATATTTAAAATTCAAGCTTCAAGGTCCACATGTCTGTGCACAGGGGGATGGACAGAAACGCTCTTTATTTTATTGCTATTAATGAGTGATCAGTTACATACCTTGATATGGTAAATAACATGATTAGGTTTCATTACCAAAAAGTTAGATTTCGGTATTAAAAGATGATAATTAAAATATTTCTTTTTGGTTAAAATGGTAACAATCCCACTTTTATTTACTGTGGTATGTGGGGTGAACCAATATTAGAAAAATTACAGTCAAAATTTGTATATTTCAAACAAAAAGATAAGTTAAATATACATTTTAGTTTCCTTGTATCTAGTTTATTTTTTATCTCCTGTATATTTCAATATTTGCCTTTGGTCACAATATGGCCGTTATAATAGCTAGTTTAAACACATATTTAACTAAAATATTATTTTGTTTGAGGGAAATACATTTACTAGATTGTGTGAACTTATTTTGTTTATCAAGGTATTTTTATCTTTAATTTGCATTTGGGTCAACAAAACTGACCATAATTTGCATTTAAAAGGTAAAATAGTAGATTTCGTGAATACCAAAGCATTATTAATTCAAAAATGATACAATGACTTTTAAATTTGTTTAGATAATCATTTTAATGTTTTACGTAAGTGTTCGTAAAAACACATTCACGAAACTTTGGTGGCTTTATTTATCAGTGTTTGTAGTTATAATTATATTTATTTCACATACCACTTAATAAATAATAATTTTAATTAATCTAGTGAAAGAGGTATGAGGAAGATAGGACTAAAGTCAAATGTGCCATCATTTGTGTGTAGATAAAGTGGGAAATATTTTAGGAAACACTCACTAAACTTGGCTGAAATCCGAACCCTGGCCTACCCTTTACTGGAAAAACAAAGTAGATGAGTTTTAAATGTTATTCATGTGTCAAACAATAAAATGATAGCCTAATATAACAACCAACTTTATTTTAACTTTCTTATTAGGAATTCTTCCTTTTCAAATTAATTTTCTTTATAACTTGACATGAAGATTAAGAATATGTCGGCTCAAACTGGTAAAAAGGTCCCTTTCCCTTTTCATATAGAAGCCTCCATCCCTTATTTCCCTTCTTCCACCAATATTCTCTATATCTCGAGATGAATGATTGTTTTAAGAACCAAGCTGGAGTTAGAGTTGAGAAATAAACTTCCATCTTGTGCCTTTTTAAAATTGTGAGTGTAATAAAGAAAGATAGCGCAAACTGTAGTGACGTTTTAATTTATAGCTATCAATAAGGATCTTACGTTGATGTAAATAGTTTATTATATAATTTAACTTATATTAAATCACTGCCTCTGTCATCAAATCAGACGACCACCTTTTCAGCCACTTCTAATAAATATATAATGCTGAAACTTTGTACATATTACGATACATTCTACTGAAATTTTAAATAAATCCATAACGTGGTGTACCATGCAGCCATTGCAGTTCATATATAATAGGCCTATTAACTATCCTGGATCCATACCTGACCCGGATTTTAAACCTTACTTATTCGTTCGAAAAATATCATATCTAAGTTTACATAAATACAATATAAAAAACAAGTTTTGTTTTCAAAATACACCTTATGTCGATAGAATAAAAGATATGTCATCTACTCCTTAAACATAAAGAAAGTACATAAGCATGAGCCTGACTGGCTTCTCGGAGGTGCTTATGAGGTGAGACATTCTATATTGCAGTATTAAGTGCCACACCTTAAATTTTATCAGCATAAGTTATATTTAGAAAAAAATATATTTCTATTCGCAGAGAGACGTTAATTCACTTATTTGGGGATTTTTGTCAGAATTCCAGGGTAGCTGTAATCTTTTCACTATATCTATCATTTTGACAAAAAAAAGGAAGCTATTAAAATAACATATTATAGTTTCCATGGCTTACTGCAAACTAGGTATAAACGAGAATATGAATGGGGAAGGAGAGAGAACTGATACATATTCCCCCAACCCCTTTTATATCTGAAGCACTTCTTGAAGTTGAATATGGTCCTCCTTGTTTGTGTTTATTTGAGAGCGTCTCCAACCAAAAACAAAATAAGATAGAGCTTAATTTTCCATTAAAATATCTAAAAATGAAAATTTTATGTAATTATCTTATTGTATTTGTTCCTAGTTTGAGGCCTGTAATTATGTCAATAATAATTCCTATTAAAAAGTCCTTTTCATTTTTAAATTCAATAAATGAAATCTATATTTTAAGAATCAATAATATGAAACTAAATGATACTGTTATAAATATTTCCGTTTAACCCGAAAACTATCATTCAGATTACACTATGGCATGGCTTATAAGATAGGGCCACAGTGTAACCCATTAAGGTAAGACTGAACCCGTCAAGATATTTGGAGTAGACATGAGATGCGTAATTGATAAGATTGTTATCAATATCCCTTACAGTCATTTTTAGTAGTTCCGTTTCATGATAGGATTAATCAACAAATGATTATACTGGTAGATTAAAATTCTGAGTTGATTCCTACATCGTGATATAATTACTCTCCATTGATGATAATAAGTATAAATAATTGGTTTTAGCAAAAATGTTCATAGAGTTTAGTATAATTTGGAAACAAATTTTGAAAAACCTGTTTTCAGTTGAATACAATCGAAAGGTTTTACTCAGAAAATAACTTGTTTTTCATTAATCATAACAAACACTATTAATATATAAATTAATTTAACTATAAGATATACATTAAAAAATGATTTAAAGCAATTTAAAAATATTCAAATTTAAAAAAAATTATACTTAATAAACTAACCTCAAATTATTAATGATATTGTAAAAATAAAAATATATTCTTATTAATCATATAAAACAGTTAAATTACTAAATAAAACCTTTGAACTAGATCATAATGGATATTTTCATTCAAACATTTTTTTAACTGTCATCGATAAACAGCTTCTCTTAATTTAATTTATTTTAGGAAAATAAACACACTGCATAATCTTATTTAAAATGCAAAAAATTATATCGATACAAATTATATCAAAATCATTAGGTTTTGTTTATTTTCCAAATTTTCAAAAATTAATGTTTTGTAAACTACCCTAAAATTATTGTATACTAAGAAAAACAAATACTTGATATTACTTCAATCTAAGAACTTGACAGATACTCCTTTTTAACAAAATATTTACAGCATTTTTTAAAAGATTTCAAAATTTTAAAAATAAGTCATCACACATAACATATTATAAATATCAAGTTTGAAAGAAAGCCATCAAACCATTTCAGACATAGCCTCAGGGACAGATAGATAGATATATATACATACATACATGGTGACTACATAATCTTATGATCCACTTTTCTGGTTTTGGGGGAAAGATTCTTCCTAATATTGGGGTCGAAAATGTGAATGATCTCACAAGAGTTTATCTACATGATAAAGTAACATTTCTTTGCTAAAATTAAGGGGCAAAGGATTTGCAAGTGTAAATAATTGAGGTAGTTTTTTAATTAGTCTATCACTGCGTAATACATCCCTGAGTCAGAGTACAGGCCCTTGTAAATCTTATGTAAATAAAAATAACGGATTTAATAATACATTTATTAAACCTCAAATTATAAGTTCATTTCAACATAAGCCATTAATGTGGAGTGCAGAACTATATTTTTGAAAGATTTATATATATATATATATATACATTTTACCAAGCCGAATAACGTTAACGTCTCATAAGATCTTTTCTTCGAACTATACTTTATGTATGATAGTTATAAAAAATCAAATCAACTACTTCATTGAAAACAAGTATCATTAACAATTTAGCCTCTCACGTAATTTTTGACTTCACTAGTCCAAATTAAGGGCTAAATCCGATATGGTAAATATTGTATGTATTGAGTTTCGAATTAGTCGTTAAAATGGCCGCAAATATAGTAGCTTTCACTTTCATTATTCATGCCAGATTTGTAGAATATTTGTCACTAGCAAATACAGTTGTGAAGAAGGTATGGTAAAAAATAATAACATTTTTAGCATCATCATTCTCAGTAGTTAACAAAACATTTGAAAATAAACTGAGCCCAAATGATATATTTAATAGCCAGTCTATGTCCCCAAATGACTTAAGTTTCACAAAGAAATGTGGAGGTACTTAATATTTTAGAAGATGTCCATTGATACATTACTGTGAGCATACAAGTTAAACTTAAAAATAGGCAGTATAATAATGCCCCTTAGGTATTTAGATACTAAACAGGGCCTATACAATGGAAGTGCCTAGCAGTGAAAAAATTGGATAAGAAACTATAACCCATGCAACAATATCAACAGATTTAAATCAAAGGAATATATGTTTAGTACTGACAATCTAATTGAGTTTTGTAGTCATGGGATCGCCTATAATTGGATATGGGGAAGTTCCCAGTTAAACTGGTTTTCTCATTTACTTTTAATTAGCTACACGGTCGTACCTTGGACATGATTGATATTTATCTGACCTAGCCCATTCTTAGCCATGACCAATTGTTGTAAATGGCCTTTTCGTGTAATTTTTTTAAAAATTCAGTTATTAAAAATAGAATGAATTATGTTCACTTACTTAATCTATTCTTAAGACAAAAATATACTTTTTTACAAACAAAACCTAATATTACATTAACTTATCCGATGAAGATAAGGTTTTGTTAGGTTGGTAACCAACCTATCCTAGACATGCCTAATATCTAGTACGGTAATAAACACTTAATTTTTGAAATATGAAAACTAATTTCTGTTACAAATACATCCCTCACAAAATTCATTTTTAGATTAAATTAAATAGCTTAAGCATTTAACTCCGACACAAGATTTGAGGCTGGGTTCCAGCCCCCTGTCCATGTGTCATTTTTCAACTCTTTTTAATTTAATTGCGAGCTTGAAGCTAAGCGTGACGTATAGCTTTGTTGAAAACTAGAGATTTGATTATGGACACAATATTGATTAAAAATCAAGATGTATTCTTTAAATTGAAAAATGACACCTGGACACTGAATCGAAACCGGTATATTTGGTTTAGTACACCAATATACTCAAGCTACTGAGCTATCCAGGAGACTCTGTCTCAAAATCCAAGTGGACTATGACCTAGAACACGGGACAATTCATGGATAGCTCAGTGGTTAGAGAAATGGTGCACTAAGCCAAAGTTACCTGATTCGATTTCTGTGTCCAGGTATTATTGTTCAAATATTTAAAGAATCTTATTTTTAGATGAGGCTATAAGCTTAATTTACAAATATAATAAATAGCTTTGCTATTCAATTGAAAGTTGAGTTGATAGCATTTTTGAAAAAAATTATCTCTATAGCCCGCCATTTTGGATAGAATTTAAGTTTCAACAATAAAAGTTTATGGCATTAGGTTATATCAAATAACTTTATGATTTTATAAAAGTTATACATTGGAGACGTTGTTGTTTATAAATGTAGATGTGTGTGTGTCTGAATAAAAAATTTAGCTACCTCTAAAATTTATTTTCCTTAACCACTACCATATTAGCGTGAATATGTAAATAGCCTGTATGGGTAGCAAGACGCTGTTAATCGAATAGCTTTTATATCAAACATCGTAATAAAAAGCTGATATTTCTTGAAAAACATTGTGAAACATAAAATACAAGAAAACATAATTATGTCTTATAAAACAAAGCATCACTATAACAGTTGCTGTGGTGCATTGAAAGTATTCCAGATAGGTTTTCACAAAAGCATTATGTAGGCCTATATAAACTTTCTAGCTTTGTTCATTTCTCAACAACAGTTACGTTTTACATCATTATTCTGTTGGCGACTTCATTAAACAGCGAAACAGGGGCACGTTTTCGACAAAACACGTTCCAAACGTAACGAATATAGAGGATGACAGAGAGAGATTATAACTAGATGAAGTGTGTGGGTGTAAAGCGATATTCTATGCTCTCATGTTTGTGGGGCATGTTAACAAGCTTAGGAGGTCCACGCTTTGATTCTTTGGGACGTCACTTCCTATACAAACTTGGGACATGAATAATGTATCCTTCACAAGTTGTGTACGACCCCAACAACAGCCCCACAAAAAGAAAATCCTACTGGTTCTAGTTAGTGTACACTTCAACCTACAAGTTTTGACTTGTAGCAGGCATGTACACAGCTGGACTATCCTAATCAGTGTTAGAACAGACAAAATCATCGCTCTCAACTTGTTTTAGGTCATGTACCAGATCCTCGTAATGTATCCCCGACCAGTATCTTCAACACATCACGTTGGTTTGAGCGCGAATATGAGAGCGGTACATGTAATCAACTGATGCAAGATACAGGATGAAGATACGGCATGTTTGGACGTGTTCCGAACTAAACAATGTCATGGGTCAAAGGATGACGAAATTTATGGGTCGCATCATTAGTAGTGACGGAATGAGGGTAGGATTATTCGAAATTTGGTTTCTACCGTGTCCGTGTGTGTCGTCACCCACCCTAGCCCTGATCTCGTCAGGGATACGATACTAGGATATGATAAAAGTTTGGACTTGGTTCTATTTATGTAAGTGGTGGGGAAATAATGGTTATAATCCCAACTGGGAGCCCTTAGGTAGTTAATCTTAAATAAGGTTTTACTCTTCCTCAATATGAATGTGGATACACTCACTTCAAATAATTCTACCTTCCTTATCCCAACCTTGAGTGGAAATACTCAGATTAGTCCTCTGGGTACTATGAAGGGAAACTCTTAAGATTTGGTAGTGCGGTGACGTAAAAAATAATTAATGAATAACGTAATAATACCTTTACATTATTTTACACAACCTTTACAGAATGACGAGAAACGATGACAACAAAATATATAGTCAATTTTTCTTAAGATAATAATTTTCAAAGGCTTTTTATCCATCTATAAAATATTATACACTATACAGAGTGTTCGGAAACTCATAGCCCAAACAATACCTATAGTTTGTTTGAATCAAAAGTAATACAAAATCCCTGTACAAGTATATCCAGCAAACTACGCTAATACAAATAGATGTCATTCAAAGTCTTGGCGTACAATTCCGATAGAGCAAATCTATGCAAGCATGCGTGTACAGCAAGTTGTATAGATGCTAGGTGCGTGGCACTACACACCTCGCCATATTGGAGCACAACAGCAGAACATACCACAGTTGTTAATAAACAACACACCAGTCCATCTAGAAATGGGAATACGTTCTGAGGATCATCATTAACGGTCATACGTTACAGAAAGTGATTGCCATTATTACATGTGCAGTGCAGTGCTGCGCGTCAAACTCCTATGCAACCTGTTGTACACGCATGCTTGCACATCTTTGCACTCCCGGCACTGTATGCTGAAACGTTGAACACAATTTAAAGGGATTAGCAAAATTTACCGGTCCAGTGTACAAGATTTCTCTGTGTTTAACTTCCTCCAGGAAGTGTTAAACCATCAGCTAGAGCACTTTCCTCAGGTTTGGGCGTTTCCAGCAACACGATTTCACCGTGAGCTTATATCTGCCACACATTCTTAGAATTTATTAGTTCTTGGATCATTAGAATTTATTAGTTCTTGGATCATTAGAATTTATTAGTTCTTGTATTTATTGTGATAATCATCTATAAGGTATTTTGAGTGTAGGTGCTAGCGGCTAATTAGCACGTTACAATTGTACAGGAATTTTGTATTACTTTTGGTTCAAACAAACTATATGTGCAGTATGGGCGCAGAGACGGCCCGAGGTAAATTTTGCGCCCAGGTGGGATTGCTTTTTGGCACCCCCTTATATAACGGAGATAGTAGAATAGTATGAAAATAATCCCCAAAACCAATAACTCTAAACCTAACGTAGCATGAGCATGATAAGTGGAAGAAGCGGTGAGGACTATTATAAATAGCTTCTAAGGGCATCCAATTTAAAATATTGGTTGGTGGAAGATCACTTCAAATAGCTTCAACTGATATCCAAAATTCGAAAAAGAGATCAAGTTACGTATATTATAAATAGCTTCTAGGGCATTCCAAATTTTTAAAAAATCTGTGTGAGCACCACTCCATATATATATTAAAATAATCTGTCAAGCACTTTTTAAAATAGCTTTTCAGGGCAACCAATTTTCAAAAATTTGCCAAAGGAAGACTACTTCAAATATCCTCTTGAAGTATCCAAATTTCAAAATATTTCAGGGGGAGCACTATTCTAAATAGGCCGTTAAAAGAGTCTGATTTTCAAAAGTTCTCTAAACTAGGACCCATTCAAAACCAATCATCCAATTTTCTGACCTTAAATGAGAAAGAGGAGGGTAGAAATTCCAAAAATACCTTTTATGGTTCTTGCCTCCCTCCCCCTCTTACACAATTAAAGCTCTGCCACTATTGTATAAAATAGCAATGTTCTTTATTCTTAGGGTTTAATAGTAAGTACTAACATCCCTTCCTTATGCCCCTGCCAAACCTAGCAACTCGAACCCTAACGTAACCAAGGTGTGGTATATAATCAATCTAAAGGGGAAACTTCATAAATGGTTATCACAGACGTTTCACTACCAAAATGGTCAGGATTACAAAGAACGCTATTAGAACATGACTGTTTTGTAGACAATGAACTCCTTTTTAATTTTTAGATAGTGAATGGTTTAAGAATTAATAGCAAAATACCATTTTGGGGTTCCAATTCTAAATATGGCGGAAGTAAATTAATTTTTAAGAGTTACTCTATGTCCCATTTTATTCACCACAAAAAACTATGCCACTATTTACAATTTCATATTAGTATTATAAAGTGAATGATTTTTATGTTTAGTAACTCCACTATTACGCCCAGGTTACGTTAGGTTTGGAGTTGTGAGGTTTGGGAATTATTTTCATATCATTCCCAAATTATGTTAGGTTAGTTTGGTGCTCTTTATGGCGGCCTCCCCCCCTCCTTTCTAACACCCAGGGCAGCCACCCCGGTTTGGGCATTTCGTTTTCAAACACCCTGTATGGTAGGATTTTGGTAGTAAAAATAGGCCTTCCAGATAGTTATTCATAAGAAAATTGGGCTATGCTTCTGTTTTTTCTCATACAAATATTACTTTAAAATAATGCATCAGTAAATTAAATCTAAAACTCTTAAATATGAGACTTTACACAAAAATATGTTTAGCAGATATCGTCTAAAAAAAGCAACTAATAAAAGCATTCTTATTTAAACTACATCCCTAATAAGGTCGACATTGATTTACTAGGAATCCTCAGGACGAATAATTTTAATCTATTACATTTTTCCTTCATATATTTTTAAAAGTTAGATTATTTATATAGTTAATGGAATTATGGTGTATAGTTCTTTTTAAAGCAGACAAAACACTGTACCTCCTTTACACAAAACAAATTCATAAACACAGTTAAATATTATTTTATTAAGTAAATTAATGTTTAGTGAAAAATAGTGATATAATTTTTTATATTAAAACTATACGAATAAACAAAGTAATTTACATTTGGTAATGGTTTATTTTGTAACTATTGTAGATAAAAAAATATATAAATAGCAATGAATAAAATTAAAAAACACGTTTAAAAATAAATAGAATCTAGCACACAAAAAAGATATCCTCGCCTTAGCACTTAGCTAAAATAACATAAACAAAAAAGGAGGCATTAAAATGATAACATTGAACGTCTCAATAATGTGCGAGTGCCAACACCTTTAAAAGAAGTATCTTCCCTCTCTTTTTAATTGCATGGCCTAGTGATCCCATCAACACGANCAAACCAACTCTGAGCTCGTATACTTTTTCCCCCCCTACTGATGAAACATTTTCTTATTTTCTTTTGTTTCTTTGAGAGTACAGAAATAAAAGAATAACAATCCTGTAGCTTTTCCATGCCTTGCAGTTTGGATACCTTTACTAAAGCAGATGGAATGTTTAGTTACTTTTTGAAAGCAAGAGTTGAGGAACCAAAGTAAAGCAATAATTTACTAAGCACATACTAGATTTAGTCAGAAGAACTTCAACTATGTTGAAAATTCATCGTTGGGCACTTGGACAAATACGTCAATCTAATCTTGTTGTTTTACAGTGACGGATTGTTTCCCATTCTACCTCCATGCAAATGCTAATACAAATCTTATCGATTCCTCCTTCTTACACCACCCTTCCTCATTAATATCAAGCTGTGAACAACGGAAAAATAAATTGAGACATTTTTTGTAGACTAGAGAAAAATTATTATATTTTAAATTTGTTGTGGAATCGAGTTAAAAATGTTTGTGTTAGTATGTCTAGTATCATTACATAATAGCTATCAGAATCTTGAACTAAACCAAATTAAGAATATTTTCAAAAATACTTCCAATATTATTGACTTTTATTTTTTAGCTTATTACTAATTTATTTAATTTATCGCCTTTACTAGAGTCACGTGACTAACCTGATTTCATTTCAAGTAAATACTAAGCGCTTAAATAGTTTTTCGATATCAAAACCAATCTCCCAGTTGTAGTTGAAAGGCGCCTGAAGTTATCATTCAAATTTAACGACGCTGCTTGCCAACTTGATGAATGAGAAGCTACGTATTTTGCTAAACGGGCTGCATCTTAAGATTTAGCTGGAGTTGATTTCAATACAGCATTTTCTTTACGACTGTTTTGTGTATATCCTTTAGATTACGGGAAAGTAGGAGAAGTACTCGTATCTACACCAAAGCAAAAAAGAAATGAAGGGAAAGAAAACAGCCAATACCACCCGCTAAGGATCAATTCGTGGAAATGAAATACAAAACAAAAACATCAACAACAACTAGCTTGCAATTTTATGTGGGTAAATTACGGAATATATTAATTTTCAAGCGTCATCTGAGTACTAGTTGAAGGATCAGGCTAGCCAGCCTCTATCCAATATGACAAATACTTTACAAAACTAACAATTTCAATGGTTCGCACTGTTGCCAGGGAGGCTGGGATTTGCGAAAACCAAGAGTGTTTTTATATGAAGTAATTTTCAACTCTCCCTTCAAGAAAATGCGTGTACATTTCCTTTAACCTTATACCTCACTTATTTAAAACACATTAGTATAAATTGATAAGGCTGCATATAAATCTTATGAGTTGTGGGAGGTGGTGAATAAAACAGTTACAATAAAATATTAACTAAAATAAACAAAATGATAGTTGCGGTCTAATAAAAATATTATTACAATAATAAAATGTCTTAGTATTCTCGGCTGCTATGCAAGATTGTGTAGAATAATTTCCTTTTAAACTCTGATTATCATGGTACTTAGGCCTACCATTCATGATTTTTTTTAATGTTATTGTTTATTACTGCCCGTCCTACCTATAAGCATTCTAACTATGGTATTAGGGTGCGGAGGAGGAAGGTATGGGAAATGTATTCCCATTTATGTGAAGGGAGATTGGAAAACCGTTTAAGAAAAATGCTTTAAATCCCTCCTTCTGAGATTCCCTATCACTGAAATAACAGACAATGTGAGACTGACATTAAGTCCACGTGTCCAGTGATATGGGTAGCTAATGTATGTTTATAATAAATACAGCAAAAACACATTTTACCAAATCCCGGTAGTCCGAAATTCCGAATAATTCAAACATAATTTTCGGAAATTGGGGTAAAAAATTAAGTCAAATGAAATATATTTTATTGGTTAGCAAGCTAAAATTTAAAGAGAATTGTAAGAAACAGTGACATCTGAAAATAAATGTTTAGTAGCCTATTTACATGTTGTAGTCAACACAGTTTGTTTTCCTCTAGCGAAAAAAAAAATTATGGTACATAATTATTACGTGTCTACGTTACGGGCCTACATTAGTTAAATAAATGAGAATTTGACTAAACTCATTCAACTGTAATTTATGATTTGTTAAAATACAGTATCCCTGTATTATCCCGCTTAATCCGAATTTTCGCTAATCCAAACCACTTCGGTACCAATTAGTTCGGATAAACAAGGACTTGGTGTATATTTATTATAGTACGATAGTAATAATATGAGTATTATGTTACTTTTATAAAAAATTACGTAGTTTCTACCACGTTACACGTACATTATTATTATTATTATTATTATTATTATTATTATTATTATTATTATTATTATTATTATTATTATTATTATTATTATTATTAGCACCGCGTCTTACTACCCGTTCGGGTTATACGCACTTACGCTAATGTGTAATGGTAGGGTGATTGTGAGATGAAATGGAGGACCTACAGTTTAACGTGGAATCCGAACCACGGTGGAGGCCTGGCATTCCACACATTCACAAGTTGTGATTAATACACGTCTTGTCAGAGGTGAAGGAAGGGTTTGGCAATCACATAAATCTGTGCCGTGACCGAGGATTGAACCCCGGACCCCAGCACAGAAGTCTGACACCTTACCCCTAGACCACCAGGTAACCGGTTACACGTACAGGTGGTCAATGGACAAAGGCGCAATGCTCGTATATTCTAAGTTTCTAGTGACGAAGAGGTCGGGATTTGAATTCTGGTCAGGTGTACATAATTACTTTTACTTTTATTTATATTATGGTTTTTCACCTTTCCTTTATGTTAATGCAGGTACACTTCTTCTAAAATGCTACCTTCCTTCCTCAACCATTTATCCTTAGTGTAATTAATATATATTTGTATATTCCGAAATGGTAGGATGCTGTAGAGAATAAATAACCAAGAAGGGCGTAATTTACTTCGAAAAGTTGGTGGAAACAAACTTTTGTAATGATAAGTTGTGTCTAAAACGTAATAAAAAAATAAAGAAAATGTACGTACAAAACCATAAAATAGCTAAAAAAACAACTAATTTAAGATTCAAACACAAGCACGCTAACAGCGGTTCTCCTATTTGAATAAATGATTCACTGAACAACAAAAGAAATATTTTGATTTACTTTCAAAGAAACAAAACTAAATATGAGTGTATGATCTTCACTTATTAAATAACTAGCTGTAAGTTCCCAGCGTTCCACGGGGGAAGTTGTGGTCAATTATGTTCGAGATAGGCTACAAATCATGGATTGGGCGCATGCCCATGGGCCACGAGCTGGGCACGCTTGCCCAAGACCCATTTTTATTGTGCGGCCCATGGGCCTTGTAATGAACCATCATGCAATGCGACCCAATTTTTTTTAATAATATAAACGTAGAGGAAATGCAGCATTCTGTGACGGGATATTTAGGAATCAAAGAATTATATCATGTGAGGTTGCTGGAGCAGATCTATATTATTTTTTGGACATGTATCAATTCCATAAAATTGTTCACGTTGCAAATTTCTGTTAGTTATTAGTTGTTTTCTTACAAGTAATTGAACCAAAGACCAGAGATATCGTCTTGAGGACACACATTTATCAACAATAATAAAAGTATGTTTGGCACAACATTTATAGCACAACATTCAGACCATGTTTGCAAATAAAAACTTTTTTTATTTACCACTGCGTCTTACTACCCGTTCGAGCTATACCCTTAAGTACTAATTACGTTAATAAATTAGACATTGGGAAGGTTGGATTTAGAGGAAGTGAACTCACATTTGCCTTGAGGGAGAGTGGAAAAACATTTAGGAAAAACCACCCCAGTTCATCCAACCGAGATTAGAAACTCGATCTCCCCGTCCTCAGCAGTCTAGCTCAACACGACTAGCGCGTTAGCAATCTACGCCACCGAGGCAAGTAGTAAAAATCTACAAATGTTGGTAACAAATACTTAGTTCTCTGGTTGATCTTTATATTATCACCCACCTCGATGTCGTAGTTAGCTAACGCGTTAGTTTCGTGTTGAGCTATACTGCCAGGGACAGGAATATCAGCCTTTGAATCTCGTTCGGGTGAACTGGGGTTTGGTTTTTCCTAAATATTTTTCCACTCTCCCTCCACGCAAATTCGGGTTCACTTCCTTTACATTCAACCTTTCTCATTCCTAACCCATTATCGTTTTTAGTACTTAAGCGTGTAGCTCGAACGTACAGTAAGTCGCGGTGCTTAGTAAATAAATTAATATTATTTTTTGTTGGTAAACTTGAAGGTATATAATAACAAAACAAGTACCTTAATTGAATCTAGCACTTTTCATAAAAATAAAATACTTTCTTTTCAAAACTATAGTAAAAATAAAGCTTTTTAAGACTATCGTTACGGCTCCTAGCCTGACATTCAAATCCCCTCCATTTCTGTGATGTCACAACAACCGGTCGGTGTAAGCGGGTCACAGGTTGAGATAAGAGTTAAGAAAATGTTCTGTCACGAACTTGCTTCCTCCCCGACTCCTGTATTGAACTATTATGTTTCATACAGATGAAGGCTTGAATTGTGCACATGTCACGTTTTTATTTTAAGAACATGATTCTCAGGGTTGTCATTATCAATTTCATACAAAGGTCCGTGTTTTTTTTTCCAGGTTTTTGAGAAGAAATTATCATTTTCTGATTTTTTAAAGATTCTTTATAGAGTAGCTTTAAAGTAATTACACTTTTTTATTTGTGCTTAGAACATTTTGATTGGATTTTGATGAGGTAATTTCTGTAGTTGTTACGCTATCCAACGTATAAAGTAGGAAAATAGGGATGGTGGAGGGGGATTGGACGTGTATTAGAATAAGCGTGTTAGAACACGAGCTATTGTCACCCATAAATACATCAAGACCTATCTCCATTGACCACAAATTACTCATAATAACAAACTATTAGAAGGTGGTAGCAAGCGTTTAAACTGTTAAAAATGTCACATAAGCTTGTGGTGAAAAAATACAATAGAAATTGTTACAAATTCAAATAAAATAGGAGATAACGTAATGTATAAATTGCAGACAATGAGTGAAAAAGTCGCTGGGGTGGCGACAAAATTAGGTTTTCGGTGGTCTTCACCAACTAGGATACATGAATTTTTAAATGACGTGACCACACAACTGGCTGACCCCAGCACAGAATTGCCACTTTGACGAGCCCACATTTCTCAGCTCAAACCTTGTCCTAAGCTGCGGCAGATCACGCACCCAAAATAAGGGGTTCCTAAATACCTAGTGAATGGGATCGTATCTCCCCTTTATTGGCTGGGTCGGTCTTCTAGCGCACGAGGCATGTCAATTACTCCCCTTCCCTTGCCATGTGCGCACATCATTTGTTCCTTTGTGGTAGTGAAGCTCCCCTTTTAACAGATATTAAAAATATAGGTGACATGCTATCAATTTAAAAAAAATATTACGACACAATCACACAAACTTTCTCATCTTGTGTATTATAGCTTAGAAGAAAATGTTCAAAAATAGCTTTTTAGTAAAATACCCTTAAGTAAGTTTTACTCAAAAAAACAAACACATTATCTTTAAAATCATATTAATCACTCTTTATATATACATTTTAAGTAAATTTTTCAAATATATTTAACAAAATTCAAATTTCCAAATTATTTTTGAATCACTAATAAAACCTTTTCCAAAATACGAGCTATCCCCACTGCTAGGACATCTATTGTTGTTTATGGATAGTTTAATGATGACTGATTTTACAAAAACTTTAAATATATTACAAATTTCTCTAACTATATGGTCCCAATTGGGTATATTTGGAGTGTTTGACATGAAAATAACAGTTTACTGGTTATTGTGGTAAAAGCGCGTTGGGTAGTTTTCTGACGACTGATTTTTCAAAAACTTTAAATATTTTATAAATAGCTCAAATGATTTGGTTTCAAATAGGTTTTTAGGAGTTTCCGACATGACAATTAACACTGTACATTTGTTTTCGTGGTAAAACTATTTAATGGGTGATTTACAAATGGTGTAATTTTCAAAAACTGGAAATATTTTTAAAAGTGCCCTAATGATTTAGTTCCAAATAGGCATCTTGGGAGTGTTTGGCATGACAAATAATCATATATACTACGTTTTGGGTAAAAATTAGTGCTACCAAACTCGATTCCTCAATACCTCGATAACCTCGATATTTACTGGTATCGAAAGAATTGAAAAACTAGATTATTATTACGATTCTTTCTACTTCACTTCTTAGCTCTCAATGAAACTGGCAAATAAACACAACGGCAATATTCAGATTAGGTAATAATCGATTATCTCTCATAATAGTTGCTATTTCACTTAAATCCCAGCAAATTGTAAATATACCGCATTTACCCGAATATAGTACAGCCCCGAATATAAAACGACCCTAACATTTAAAGGCGTTCTACATGAAAAATAAATGGTCTCGAAGACAATACGATCTGACATTGTGACAGTAGCAAGAGGTAGAAACTTAACAACTTTGACACACTTTTTTTTAAAAGTAGAAGTTAAGTTATACTCAGAATACATGAATCCATTATAAACAAACAATCGATATATCACACCGTGTATATCGAAAGCTATAATAGTTAGATTAAATTAAGATGGCCGTTCTACTGTAATTATATTCTTTGTCGCTTTTCAATTTCCCCAAACTTCCGGGGACCGGATGTTGAGCCTGTCCTAATCTTACTTTACTTACGTTAGATTTTAAGACATATTATGAGGCTACGACAGGCCTAGCTAGCCAGTAGTGGAAAATATATCGCTGGAATAAAAAACTGACCCAAGCCACAGGCTGGAAACAGTAATGAATATAAGTAAGCTTGCTTAAAACACAGTTTTTAAAAGTTTGTCACATACAATAGGTAAAAAAAAAAATTAGTATCGGGGATGCTCACTAAAGTTTCTCCTTTGCATTTACATTTTCAAACAATCAGCGCTAGTGGACGTATGGACAAAGGCATCAGGTCTGGTTTGCTGTTGATAGAGCGTATATTCTCTGGTGACATTTCTTACATGCTTTCCCACTATCCTTCTACGTGAATGTCGGCACACTTCCTCTAAGTTCTACCTTTCTCATTTAAATCCAATTTTTATAAAAACAAGAATAGCCGGACTCATAATAATACAGGGTGCACAAAAAAAAGTGGTAAGTCATTTATACTTAAAATAAAACTCAATATCAGGCAACATATGTGTATATTTTTAGCATGTTTATGCGTTGATTTCCCTATCCTTATATATTTTTAATTAATGTATCTTAAATAAATATAGACTACTTAACAATATTAAGAACTTTATTAAATTTATGACCAGTTTTTTTTTTCTCTCTTGAGTCCAAACCATAACTCTAATAAATTAACACTCAGGTGCTTTATTGAGTTAATTAAACCGTCTGAAGTGTTATAAATTCTCGGATAAGTCTCCGAAAGTAATTACACGGCCACCAAATTACAAGCAATGGTATAACATTAGAAAAAAATACACAAAACTGAAGAGTCCCTTGTAGGATCCCTTCTGGAATTTAGCGTCACGCCTTAGGGCGCAGATTGGCTCTTCTACTTGTGAAAAGAAAGAAGTTTCACCCTCGCCTTTAAAGAGAAGGTTCAAGTACCCACTTGCTTAATATTTTATGAGAGTTATCTTAAAGTATTTTAGGTCCATACATATTTATGTAAACTCGTCCAAAACTAGACCTTAATGATTAAAAGCACCGTGTATTTGTAGTGAAACATCCTAGAATTGAGGTATTTCTTATTGGAATCAGGAATGGCAGTTCAGAAGCTCCAAAACAACGAAAATAATTCTCAATTATCATAGAACTTTCAAGTGTGTGTCTATTAAAAATTAACTTTAATTTTTTGAGGAGCTATATCAATGTTTATAACCATTTGATATGAACTTAAAGCTGCAACATTTGGTATGAAACATCTTTTCACAAATTTTAAAATTATAAAACTTATATTGTCTTATTTTTCCCTCCTCCGTCAGGTAATAAATATATATACATATATATATATAATGGGATAGGGATGACTAAGGTAAATTTTAGAGAAAATATACCCGCACCTGCGTGGAGATAAATTAAAAACCACACAGGAAAAAAACTATCCTCAGTGAACCTATATGTGACCCAAGCCCAGATATACCAGTAGCTGACAAATCAAAATAAATTATCTTGACATATACAGGGTGTTCAAAAACTCAACGCCCAAAATGCACTTATAGTTTGTTTGAATCAAAGGTAAAATAAAATCGCGATACACTTACATTAGGAAAACTATGCTAATACCATAAAATTGTGTTCAAAGTTTCGGAGCATGGCGCTGGGAGAGCAAAGCTGTGCAAGCATGCTTGTACAATACGTTGTATAGGATCTAGGCGTGTGGCACTACACACCTCAATATCTTGGAACACGGCAGCAGAACATATCACAATTAATAATAAACAACACACTAGTCCATTTAGAAATGAGAATACGTTCTAAGGGTCATCATTAACGCATCTACATCACTGAAAGTGATTGCTATTACTACATTTTCAGTGCCGTGCGCATAATTCTTAAGCAACCTTTTGTACAAGCATGCCTATACAGTTTTGCTCTCCCGGTACTGTACGCCGAAACTTTGAACAAAATTTAATGGTATTAGAATAGTTTGCCGGATGTAAGTGTATAGAGACTTGGTATTACTTTCGGTTCAAACAAGCTATATGTGCAGTATGGGCGTTGAGTTTACGAACAGTCTGTATATCGTGTGCCCATCGTTGGTATGTTGATAACTCCATTTCGATGTAAGCTATATTTTGGAATTGCAGATTACATCTTGGATGAAGTGGAAGTTTTGGACCTCCAAAACGCGTCACAATGTTCTGATAAGAGCTTTAAGAACGTTTATAAATAATGAGATCCAGAAGCGAACCAGTCTTGACTATGATAGACTGCTTTAAGATCAGTAAGATCGAAATGTCCTGTCTTCACGTGGAGCTAAGGCTAAGAAAGTACCTGAATAAACATTCTCAAGTTTCTCTATGCACATATTTATACCAAGTTTTCCCGTTCTATGAGGTTTTTTTTTAGATATCCACAACAATGGTCACGTGGTCTAAGGTACCAAACCTGAAGTTATGTTCCGCAAGTATATTATGTCTTTCTTATATATATATATATATATATATAATAAAAAAGAACTTCACACAAAGATTTGGAATCATATAAAAAATATTTAAGAATGGACTGTGAAACTCTTAAAGACTTGGTAAATTTACTTGTTTTAGTAATTAAAAGAGAAAATACACACGTACTATTCTTAACGCATTATTATATTTTTTACTGCCTCGTACGCACAGGTTAAACTTTGGGTCACCAATATAGCATGATCTATAAAGTAAATTATGTGATAAAAGATTCTTGAAATATTTCTTTGAAGAGTCGTCAAAGTTATACAACATTTTTATTTGATCATATATCTTTTATCAAATAAGTATGGTAGATTGTGATTCTTCTAAGGCTGTGGTTACAGTAGAAGAGAAGTATTTTGATAATTATTCAGGATAATATTTGGTTTTGAGTGAAGTATAGGTTAAAACGTTTGTTACTGATTCCTCCTTAAGAGTTAATTTGTTATAAAATAATCAATTAAATTTGCTCATCTTAGAAAATATCAATATAGAACACTGGGTGAGCCCTTTATTTTCTCAAAACAACTTCTATATTTATACTCTGTCACACTTTCAATATGACCAAATCACATAAATGTCGTTCATGTGAAAAATAACCGGTTTGTTCTTCTAGTGATTCAGGTGTGTGTGGATAGCCATTAGTGACTTAAACCTTTAATTTTACCAACCTCTCACCACGAGTATGCAAGTGAAATTCCTCTAAAACTACCATACCTCATCCATTGTTATTTCTTCCTTGTGATCAGCCAACACGTATAGTGCGAGTATGAGGCCTTGGATTGCGTTACCCCTCCTGCAGATAACTAAAGCTGTATTCACACGTTCACCGAAAATAAAGATCAGAATCTGCTTGAGTGACATAGCAATTCACACGCTGTATGTTGACCCTTGATGCATTTCAACCCTAACTTAAAACAGCTGATTATCATCATATTTAATTTTCTAGTATATATACATATATTTTATATCATTCTCCCGATGGATGTTTTCAAATTATATCGCTATGTCATGCCACAATCCAATACACCGATACACACGCTTTACTTTAACGGGTTATTTCAAATCTCCTCACAAAAGCCAAAAAATCTGCCTGCCTGCTGTTAGCTCTACAGCACATGCGCAATGATTTGAGATGGTTGATTCTGAGATTTGATTGGTTCTCCTGTGCCAAACATCTCAGGCGGACCCGTATGAATTAGAGATGAGTTGAAGTTTAGCAGAACAGCTCGCTCCGATAAGGCGGAGGAGATCTTGTTATTGACTTATAGCTAGTCACGTGACTTCGTATCTGTTCTGCGCGCGCTAGTTTTATGGCGAACGTGTGGAGCAACAGTAAGTCGTGAATTACCCTATCACCGCTTCGGTGGTCAGTTGGTCTAAGTCAGGGATCGGTAAACATTTTGGGGTCCGATTGATTTTTAAACTTATAAGAAGACCCACGATCATCCATTGTTTCTCTATTATACTTTTACTTTTTTTTTTGTCTATGCATCCTATATTGATTCCTTAAATTCAACCTTTCCTCAAATTTATGTTCCCACCCTTCTAGTAACCAAACAATTTAATTTTCTTGTAACTTTACCGATTATTATCGAGCAAGGTTAATTTGGATACTAATATTATTTTAAAGTATTTGATATATTTGAGAGCTTAGAAGACACAAAGATTGATTTCAAATTACGTTGTGGTATTCTTACTCGATCGACTAATAATTGCCGTGCAATCGACCAGTTGCTACATGGTCTAAGTCATGATTCTCGTAAGAGGCTTACTGGACTGCTGCTGATGGGAATATCGGGTTTCTAATATAGGTCGGTTGATTTGAGGGTGTTTTATCATGTATGTTTTTTCACTCTACCTCCACGCAAATGTGGGTACATTTCATATCAATTCAACGTTCCTCATTTTTAGCACATTAGCATGATTAGTACATGTGTAGATAGTCTGAACAGGCAGTAGTACACGATGACACAGAGAAAAATAGTCCGTGTGTTAATTTATATAATTTAAAAAAATTACTATAAAATTTACTGTAGACTCGTTGCGGCTACTACTTATTTTTCCAAATAAGAGAAAAATCATATTATTTTGGAACCAGATATATATAAACTGTTTTACTTGTGTTTGTTACAATTCTACCCTGAATAAATATCTCTCCCCTCTTAAAAAATATTTATCAATATTATTAATTAAAACCCAATAATACCTAACCAAATTCAATATATTTTTAGAAGCATTCAACATAGAGAAAAATGTAAAGGTAAGAGAAAATTTATATATAAATATTTATAAAAGAGAATTGCAATAAAGTATGAATAGTAAAAGAA
Organism: Timema genevievae; assembly: GCA_902155825.1. Lineage (NCBI taxonomy): Eukaryota > Metazoa > Arthropoda > Insecta > Phasmatodea > Timematidae > Timema > Timema genevievae. Next base: position 110,030 of record CABFWO010000242.1, on the reverse strand, counting down.
GTAAAGATAACGTATGTAAATTTATTCATAGATTAAGAAAAAAAATGTTGTTTGAAAAGTGCACAACTTTCGTAATAGGAATTTTTCAAAAGCTAGATTCAACACAATCTCATATTTTTTACATACTAGGATTTTCGTGTGTATAGAAAAAAGTTTTACGTTTGAATTGTTGTTCTTTGAAATAGTACACAAAATAGATACGTGAAAATAACTTTAATTTAAGAGAGCAATTCTTTTCACAAAGATGCATAAGTTTTTAATAGCATTGACCAAATTTAATTTAGAATTCCAATTATAGTCTCACATTAAATTTTAAGATTTATTTATTTATGCCTACTATCCCATTGATTAAGGGTGCCACTTACATAAATATAAATATCCTCGACGTGCGATATTTTCCACAACAATAGCATATTATAAACATAAAAACATCTAACACTATGTTAGAATTGTTTAGAATATTCTGTTGTGAACCTATGATACAGTTAAAAAATGACTATTTTTTGACAATTGATCTATGATTCCAGACATTTACCTGTATCTAAAAAATACGACATTTCGAAGGAAACGTCCTTCAAAATAAGTTCATTTCACTTTTTATTTTTAGATTATGAAACTTTGGATGTAAATATTTTAATTCCTTAAGGACATGTTGATACCTTTGATCTTATTTTTGAGTGAATAATGACGTCTAAAACGCGTCTAAAAGATCCGGTTAGCTAAAGTCATGCGAGGAAAAATACATATTTTACAAATATAAAAAGAAGCATACAAATTCCTTTTATTCTAACAGAATACTTGCAAAGTACTTTCGATTGGTATGATAATGTATTGGTTTCTACCAATCCCACATGACACGATGTGTGATGTATTCGAGCCTGACAAACAGAAATATCAATTTTGGACTTGCAATGAAGATACACTCTTAAAGACCCACTTCAATGGCTGTATGGTTAAAGGCAGGGGTCCTCAAACTACAACCCGTGGGATGGGTTTTTCCATCCTACAAACATGTTGAAATTTTTTTTTAAATACAAATAGATTCAATGACGAATAACAAACTGATGGTTCTCTTGTATGCAGTACAAAAAATACATACATAGGCGTACATACCATCATTTGTGGCCGGCGAAGGTATTGTAACTGCGTAATCATAACCGGCATACATTGGTGTACGGCTTCTCAGAACTCGCTATTAGTGTTTCATAAATTGTCTGCTGAGAGATGGGGCTGAGGAATGTTTCCTATTTAGGGAGACAGAGGTTATATAGGTTGGCCACACAGCTTGCATCTATTCATGTTTAAATATGGCTATAAGCTCTATATATATATATATATATATATATATATATATATATATATATATATATATATATATA
>CABFWO010000242.1:14312-108584 GCA_902155825.1 Timema genevievae | reverse complement strand
TTAACATTTAATATATATATATATATATACACATACATTATTCTGTTGCGCTCTCTCTCTCTCTCTATATATATATATATATATACAAAGAGAGAGAGAGCTATAGAATAATGTATATCTCTGTTTCGATCCAGCACTTTCAATATTCTAATATGGCCCCTTGATCAATAAGTTTGGAGACCCCTGGAAGTATACTGGACTGACAATGAAGAGGATAACGTGGTATTGAGTCCCAGTCCAGTGTTATGAGGCTGGTTTTTTCCTTTATGAGTCTACTCTAACACAAACGTGGGTATATTTCATCTTTAATACAACCTTTCTTATCCCTGAAACATAAGCGTAATTAGTACATAGGTGAATAGTCTGAATGGGTAGTAAGACTTGAACCTTATTTAAAAAAAAATCCGTCAAATCCAACTATTAAAAAAACAAGTATTTAATATGTTGGCAATATTTTGCAAATGTATTATAAGTTAGAAAAGTATTTTACATAATAATAATGAGGTATACGTGCATAAAATTCCATAAAATAGGTAAATTATTATTATTATTATTATTAGCACCGCGTCTTACTACCCGTTCAGGTTATACGCACTTACGCTAATGTGTAATGGTAGGGTGATTGTGAGGTGAAATGGAGGACCTACAGTTTAACGTGGGCTCCGAACCACGGTGGAGGCCTGGCATTCCTCACATTCACAAGTTGTGATAAATACACGTTTTGTCAGAGGTGAAGGAAGGGTTTGGCAATCAGATAAATCTGTGCCGAGACCGAGGATTGAACCACAGACCCTCAGCACAGAAGTATTCGATGGATGTGAGGATCAAATGTCAAGAGATCGACAATTGCCCGTTGAATAAATTGTTTAAGACAATTTTTTATTAATAAGAAAGAAAAATTACGTTCTATCAAAACGTACACGTCCGTTATAACTTTTGAAGCGTTAGTTTTAGTTCTGTGTGTATATTTTCTGTGGATTTTTTGGTTGTAGCATACGCATGTTGCATATTCCTAAGTTATTATTTTTTATTTTTAAAAGTTTTAAGATACAATTTTAAAATGTCAAAGTAGCGAAGGTACACACATTCAATGATTATCTCCAAGAAGAATTTAAATTCATTAAACTGAACAAATTGTGTTGTGATAAAACAAAACTGGTAGCTATGTCAACATTGTAATGTACATTACATTTTTCCTTCTTTCATGGGGTAGGAGCGACATATAGGTGCCCGGAAATATAAGGATGTTGAGAGAGCTTTGAGCTCAGTTAAAACATCAGCACATTTATTGTGAGACGTAATGGTGAAAGAGATAAAATTACAGCATTTGAAGTTTTGAAAATCAAATAGCCAAAGCTATTATTTATGCTTTTAGTGAAGATTACTCCATCTAGATATCATATTCCGAAAATTGAAAAATGACACCTGGACACGGGAATCGAACCCGGGACCTTTGGTTTATTACGTCAATTCTCTAACCACTGAGCTATCCAGGATGTATCCCGTTTCCAGTAGCAATGGCGTACTAAGCCATAGGTCCCGGGTTCGATTCCCGTGTCCAGGTGTCATTTTTCAATTTTCAGGATTTGAAGTTTTGTTGACTATTATACTGTGCGTCACAATCAGAGTTTTTGAACAAATTACTGCTTGTTGAAATTGACAAAGAAGATTTATGAGCATAAATTTGCTTCAGCGCATACAAAGTAAGAACTAATGTTTTACCACCATATATACTGGACGAAGTAATAATGTGTTTGAATAAAATTAAAATCTTTACGGTAAATTTAGATGCAACAAACAAAAATGCATAAAACTGTTTCAGATTGATGTGCGATAATTCTATCAAACTGTGGTATTCGAGTTAAAACTATAGATATTACCTCATTACCTGTTGAAACCTCCAATTTACAAAGTACTATTTTGAAGAAAGTATTTTGATGAATTTGGCCTACAAAACAAGATTGTTGCTTTGTGTGCTGATAATAACAAGACAAATTTTGGTAGTTGTAAAAAAGTTGATAAAAATAGCGTATGGCGAAAAGTACTGGAAAAATAGATTATTTGTTTTGGTTGTGAGGCACACATTATAGACCATTGTCTCCAGTGTGTTGTCGATCGCTTACCAATCCTGTTATGCAGTAAAAGTATACAACTACTTTTATATATACACGGTCATATTTGAAGAAATTAAAAAAAAAAATTATAATGGGGGAAACAATTATGCTTAATGGTTAGCGCATAGAAATACAAGGTTTTGGTCCTTGGGCCCATTAATCGATGAAATTTTAAATCATGTTTAATGGAATTAGTTTTTATTTTATTTTCCAAGAAAAATACTCTACCATGTTGTAGACATTGTTTGAAGACCCATGTTTGAATTTGTGGTTATCGTTTGCAATAGATAAAGTGTATACATTCCAAACATACATTAGCTTCATTTAAAAAATATAATATTTTAGTTACAGAAGTAGCTGTGAACTTTGAAAATCTTGTGAACATATAAGAAGCCAGAAAAAGTGAATTTTTTGTAACAACTGATGTCAAAAATAAACTAAAACGGTTAGTAAATCCAGGCAGAATTAATGAGGTAAAATTTTTTGAGGTAATTAATAAATTCTATGAAACCAGCCTAGAATATGTAAACAAGTGGGAACCAAGGCCGTAGCCAGAGAGGGGTTTTGGGGGTTCAAACCCCCCGCGAAATTTTATGAACAAAATATATATGGCTTTATTTATGGTTCAAACAATATCAAAATTAAGATACAAATACAAATTAGGGGACTGTGTTACCATGAAAAGCACTTCAGAGAGCTTCTAGAGGTGTTAAATATTTAGAAATTTTCCTAGCCTTCGGCATTTTGGGGATTATTTTACCATAAAAAATCTTCACAGAGCTTCAAAAAGTGTTTAATATTTAGAAATTTTACCAAGCCTTCGGCAGTTTGTGAGTTATTTTACCATGAAAAAAAAACACTTCAGAGACTTCTAGAACTGTTTATCATTTAGAATTTTTTTTTCTAGCTTCCAACAATTGGGGGATGTACCCACCAAACCCCCCCTGAAATTATTGGCTTGCTACGGCCTTGGTGGGAACATCAGAAGTTTAAGTAGGTGTTACTAAGAAAGAATAAAAAGAAATACAGGACAGTTTGAACGATAAAACGACCTCACGAACGGCAACAGATGAAACTCACGTATTCTATCAGTGGACCCTTATAAAAACTATTATTGTCAGGCTGTTGGATGCATGGAATGAAGAAAATATTTCTCTATCTAATAGATGGGTGCAAATATTTTCTGAAATAAGTAGAAAATATCTATATTTTCACTTGTATTTCTAATTTAGTAGTGTTTATTCTTTGTCTGCCGGGAATTACAGCATCCGTGGAAAGAAAATTTTCTATTAAGAACAGTATGGTCTTATGATAAATCTAGGTTTAGTGTCAAATCATTGAGAGCCATTTTAATTGTAAGTTAAAAGTGTAACATGAAGTGACCTTCTTGGTGGCCACCGGTATAAGGCGTCACTATCATGTTGGACTTATTTTAAGTTAAATATTTTTGTGTAGCAAAACATTTTTAATGCCCTACTCTCCCTCTTCCCCCACTCTTCTCTCTCAAGCACCCACCATTCAGTTTTTGTCTCAAGGAATTACATGGAAGAAAGCCACGCTATAAAATTACAGACGTCCATCACAGACTCTACCTTAATATATGAATGAAGAATATGTAGTGGATTGGCGTACTAGGCCAAAGGTCTCGGGTTCTATTCCCGTGTCCAGGTGTCATTTTTTCAATGTATTTGACCAAGGAACCTATTGGTGTGTAACGATGTATTGGATTGTGGCACGACACTACATTTTAAAAACATCCATCGCGACAATGATCTCAAATAAATGTTTATCCACTAGAAAATAAAATATGTTGAATATCAGCCGTTTAAATTTTGCGTTGTAATGCATCATGGGTCAACATACAGCGTGTGAACTGCTGCGTCACTCAACAGATTCTGCTCTCTAGATCCGGTGAGCGTGTGAATCGAGCTTTAGATCTTCAGACAACCTGTGCTGTTTTAAAATTCACTTCTTTGAATAGGCCCTTACTGGCAAAGCGCCAAGAACCCATTTCAGTAACTGGAGGCGATTTGTGTTATTGCAATTTGCTATACGACTTATCTGCCGCCTCTCGGAAATGCACACATTCGCCTTGGAGAAACCATCGCATCTGTTGAGTTCGTGATGGGATTGAAAAGAGGTAAAGGGGTTGGTGAGATTTTTGGTGGCGTGAGGTGTATGTGTGGGGGTGGGGTGTCCTTGAGGGGAGAAGGGAGCACCAGAACGTTGCCTTCTCATCACAGAGTTTGGGCGAGATGCCAAATTGCTACCCCGGGTGTAAAAGGGCGCGTTGGAGTGTCTGGACGGTTTAGTTAAACTTACACTTTCTTAATATAATATCCACTAATGCTATGAGAATGGACCACTTCTTGTGAGTATAAGAAACTTTTGCTTCATTTTCACTTAGGTTTTTGTTTCAGTTACAATTTTATAAATTAATATGGTGCTTCCAATAATGGCCCCAATTTTTTTTAATGATGAAAATCCCAAACCCTTATATTTCCTAGATTATTGAAAGACCTGGTGTTTAAAAATCACAAATATTATATCAAATAAATTAGAAGGTTATTTTGTGACAAAAACAACAAATGGCTGCATTTGTAGGCGTATAGCCCGAATGGGTACTAAAACGGGTTGCTAAAAAATGTGAAAGGTCTGCATTTGTATCAGGAAGGCTAGGCTTAAGTTTGGGGAAACTGTGATTTTCAAAAACCACGGTTTTTCGGGTTCAAAATTTTGAATACCTTAGCTAGCCATGGTTTTTCAGTTTTCTATTATTTTCCTTTAAATTTTAAAAATTTCTATAAAAAATAAAACTTCCTAATTTTGATATTAAATATCTTATTTGGTTCTTATACCGATATTTCTTCATTGTCTTCATCAAAGTGAAAAAAAACTACGATCACGGTCATATTTTAGAAAAAATATATTGGCTAGAATTATTACTGAAAATTCAAAAAATGATGAATTCTATTCGTTCTTTGGGGCGATATTTTAGACATCATAAATTCTTGCTTTTTTGATTAATTTTGAGTATTTTAATTTTAGGGAGCTTTCAGTACGGTATATTTTTAATTTATCTGGCTTCTACTGTAAGTTCTAATACTTCTACATTTTCCATGCATATTCCATTACAAATAGCACGAATAGCTAAAATGTAACAAAAACAATGTAATACATGGTTAGACGACTCCGACAAGATAAAAGATGATGGGGATATCGTTGTTCAATCCTGGTCGGGTATACTGAGAGGTCTTTTTCCGAAATGGATTCCCACTCTCCCTCTACACAAATGGGGGGTACATATTCTATTAATATAACCTTACTTATTCCCAAAACTATAAGCGTATTTAGTACATAAGAGTATACACCGAATGGGTAGTAAGACACGGTGCTAAAAACAAATACTGATGGGCTAGGTTCGAGAATATTAGAATTTAGATGGAATGCACTTTAATTTGTGTTGAGGTAATATAGTAACTAATGTAGTTAAAAATAACTAATTTAAAAAATAGCCGTCATTCGAACCTCAACAGTAAAATAAATGGCACGGAACTCCGCACGGACTTTCTCACTCCATTGTTAAAAATGGAGATATTTACTCAAAACTCGTAATATATATGAAACAAAAAATATACACTAGCAAACCCGAGCAAAAGTTGCATTATACTTACGTTAAACATTTTTAACTCCCGGATATAAATTTTATGATTTTTATTATATCTTGACCAAAAGAAAAAAATATCGATATTAGGTCCACAAGGGTCAATAATTCGTAATAAAATTTCTACTTACATCGCATTTTTATTAAATTCCTCACTTATAAATTTATACCAATAAAAAAAGTAAATATTGACCACTGATTCTAAAATAATAGAGATAGATCATTGCTGTACAAACATTTTCCCTAAGCGATTTAAGAAAATGAACAATAAACTTTTTGAGAGACTTAGTTATTTAGTTATTCTAAGATATTAGAGAATTATTGCGTTTAAGCTTAAGTAATATCTCTTCATTACTAAAAATTACAAAATTGTATTAATGTATTTGCTAATATCTCAGTAACTATTGTTTTTATTAAAATATATTTCAAATATTTTTTTAAAATTTTGAATAGTACTTGAATTTTACAACGATAAGTTATTTAGTATCATAAATAGTTAAGGAGATATGGAAATTTCCGCTTTTTTAAAGTAGGCCTACTCTTAAAGTCATTTTCGTGTGAAAATTAAAATAGCCATATTTTTTATAATCTTGATTAATGGCTCTGTAGGAATTTTAATCAAAATTGTTAAAGCCGATTTCGAGAAAATAGAATTTTTCTCTTTTCACTCTTTAGTAAACTGCTCTTAATTTTAGGGTTAAACAGACACACAGATGGGTGGCATTGCAAAAACAACTTTTTAGGATTCGGGATGTCATGAAACGTTGACATCTATCAACATTTTGGGTTAGATTTTTTTTACTGTTGCAATACTTAACCTTTAGTTTTCGAAAAGTTAAAAAATATATATTTGCGTATAGATTGAAAGTTACTGGTTCTATAAAAATATGTTTCAAATAAAAGATTTGTATCATAAATAGCCCTACATATTTACAATGATAAGTAATTTCATATCTCAAAGAGTTATGGAGATATGGTAAAAAATAAGAATTTACTCATCATACCGGAATCCTTAAAATCATTTTGCTGAAATATTGAGTGTAACCATTTTGTTGTAATATTTATAAATAATTAGAAATCAAATTTAATCTAGATCGTTAGAGCCAATTTTGAGAAAATATAATTTTTCTCTTTTTGCCCTTCAGTAAACTACTCTTAGTTTTAGGATTAGATATTCAATTCCAAAAATACCTCCGGACAACCCTATGTAAACTCTAGATACCAAGTTTTAGCCCAATCGTTAAAATAGTTTAGGCTCTAGTCCGAGGTACAGACATACAGACAGAGAGATAGAAAATCAAAAACAACTTTTTTGTATTCGTTGGGTCATGAAACGTCAAAATTCATCAAAATTTCTAGGTCGATTTTTTTTTACGATCACAATACTTTCTCCACCTGTAAGATAGCGAGAAAGTAAATATACGTGATTTTATGTTTATTCCAAGTGCCCCCGCCGATACGAGTGATAGTTTTACAGAATTGTACGGTAGTGCCATTGTGGTTATATTTAGTTATAATTCGATTTTTTAGTCAAAAATGAAACGATGAACTTAGTTTTGCCTCGGCTCATGTTCCAGAATTAATATTTTATTATATATTTACATATTCAAGCCGTTGGTAAATGCAGCATGTGTTTGAGCAGAAGCTTTAGTTTGGATTACAGCTCCTCCAAAAGACAGGGTCATTATATATTCTAATTTATGTGCCTTGTGCTAGTCTTTAATTTGTATTCCATCCACAAACTACGTCATCGGAATAATCTTAGGATTTTCGTATGAGAAGAGTTAATCGCACTATTGGGTGATGTAATATAATCGTCAAGGGTGAACTTAAATAAAGAACTTGTTACATCGGCGGGCATGTGGTATAAATGTCAAGTTCAAACAGTGATAGAGAGTTTGAGGATCGAATCCCAGCCGGGTGTATTGAGGGTGGCTTTACCTAAATTCTTAACTACTCTCCCTTTGTACCAATTTGTATACATATTCCATAAGCTATATCTTTCTCATAACTACTATACTTTAAGCGTGATTTAGGCGTATAGCCCAAATGGATGTTGAGATGGGGTGAACAAAATTGCTATACAAGAATTTTACAGATCGAAAGCCTAAATAAGTTTTATTGTTGATAAAATAGCTGTAGGTATCTTTATATTATTAATTAATAGTGTATTTGAATAACATTTAACGAGATTTATATTAATTGTGTGTGTTTTTTTAAGTTAAATCGTATAGTAACTAAATGGTTAATGACTTATATTAAAGGTTAGGTGATGAGCAAGGAGTTTACATAAAGTGTAGTAGGATTAGCGTGGAGGAAGGGTTGAAAACCACTAAGTGAAAATCACCCCTTGTACACCCGATGAAAATTTAAACTCTGATATTTCTATAATCGAAAGTCTACTCCATTAATATTTTATTGAAATACATTAAACACCCGGTTAGGAAATCAATATTACTAAATTGAACCGAAATTATTGATAATGAACAGTATTAAATAACTTTTAATATATCAAATGATTTAATTCTTCGGGCTGAAAATAATGTGTAGTAGTTAAAGAAAAATAAGGTAATCCACATTCCTTTTTCCTTTGTACGTATGTAAGGTAGGTTGAAATGTTTTAGATATTCATATTAGTAGCAACGCAGTTGGAGGTACAAGTCTCCAACTAGAGTCTGGATATAAAAATAAAAAATACATCCCGAGGTACACTTTTCTCAGTGTTCCGAAGTAATAATTTGACCAAACGCTTCGACAGCCGCATGGTCTAACACGCTACGCTCGTGTTGGAATAGAATGCCAAAGACGGGGAGATCGGGGTTTGATTCTGGTCTGGTGCACTGAGGGTGTTTTTTCCGAAATAGTTTTACACTCTCCTTCCGCGCAAATGTGGGTGCACCTTCTCCCAATTAAATCTTCCTAATCCCTAAACCGTTTGTGTAATTAGTACACAAGTATATATCCCCAAACGGGTAGTAAGATACGGTGCTAATTCTTTTTTTTACCAAGTTTCATATATTTATGTTACTTGGTATTGGAGCTACCCGTATCAATGATCACGACGTTAAAAATGTCAGGCTTAAAATTATGTATAAAATCACAAATGTGTATGTATTTGTTTTCATAGGAAGCCCTTTATTTGAAATCTGGAAACTCATGTTGCCACAATGGCAGAAATAAAAATAAAACAATATTGTATTTGCACTCGTAGTGTATTTAATTAGTCATTTAGAGAGAAACTTTACAGTAATCCATAAGCTAGTAATCTTCTTCCAATATATAATTTGATAAACCCGTTTCCGGTAAGAAAAATTACGAGGAAATGACTAAACAGATTTTGGCAAACAACCACTCATTTTAACGATAAGGAGTCAAGGATGTCGGTAAAAATAGTAGTTTTCCAAGAAACCCCGATTTTACAGATTTACAGTTATTTAATCTTTGTTTAGTCACCATGGAAACCGTTATTCGCTGCATGGCTGTAAATCTCCAAACAAAATATATCTCTTTGGCTAAAAAATAATAACTCGATCTTTATTTGTTGGTCCGAGAACATCACAAATTTCTCTTTGGATGCTGGTCATAACACATCTAAATTGAGATTCCTAAACTGCTGAAACATTTATTTTTTATTGAAATGTTGCTATCGTAAACTCACATTTAAATATATTACTGAGCATAATTCGAATATTAAAAGGTAAATTTGTTAAACACGTAAAAATATTGTTTACGTTTTGTTTTGCGTATGATAAAATAATGTTTAAATATGCTTAGGTATGTATTATGAGCTAAAATTGAAAAAATTATCTTGAATAATGTTTAAAAAAAATAGCCATTTTAACTATCTAAAAGTCTTAGTTTCGATGTTCATTTTATTCAAATAATGGGTTTTGATGTTCACTTTAGCAAATAGTAACACAATACAAATACTTAAGTAAAGCTATGTTTTCATTTTACCACTTAATTTTGAGGATATTCTATCTCTTGAACGCTCTCTCTTTCAAACTTTTTCCATCTCAAACTCTAACTACTGTATCCATCTCAATATCTCTATCTTAAGCTCACTCTCTGTCAAACCTAATCTCTCTTTCAAATTCACTCTCTTAATTTCTCCATTTAACTCTTTCTCTAACTCTCTCTCAATCTAATTTTCTTTCTCTAATCTAATCTCTCCCTCTCTAACTTTCTCACACACCCTCATATTTTCTCTATTTTTCCCACAATATCTCTTCTAAAAATGTAGATTTTCTCTTTCATACACACACACACAATGTATCACGCATTATCCCTTAGACTGATACTTTCTTTCTCTCACTTTATCTCACACACACTCTCTTTCCTCCTACACACACACATTCTTTTCTCTTCTCCCATTATTTCTCTCTCTAACACATACACATACTCTCACTATCACTTGCTCACACTCTCTTGATCTCTCTCAATTGCTCATTATCTTTCTCACACTCACACTCTCATTTACACATTCACCCACACACTTACACAATCACACACTCAAACACTTACACTCTCATTTTCACCATCACATTTTATCACTCTCTCTAACATATTTCTTAATATAAATTAGTTGATAAGCCGGTATCCAGTACCCAATATAAATTACAAGGAAATAACTGAATAGATTTTGACAAACAAATATTTATTTTAAAGATTAGGGAATCAGGATGCCGGTAAAAATAGTGGCCTAAAACTAAAACCCAATTTTCCTCGCGAATTTCCAATATTTTCCTTCTGTGTGGACAGTGGTTCATCTGTACAATCATTCTTTGTTTACATAACCATGGAAACCATGATTTGTATATAACTGTATATTAGTAAATAAAATATTTGTCTTTGATTAAAAATAATATTAGCTCAATCGTCGAGTGGTTTGGTGCAATGAATAGATAAAAATCTGGGAGAGGGTTCATTTTAAAGTTCTCATCGGTGCGTGAAGGGGGAAAATACACGTTTTTATTCAAATTGCACACCGAAAACTAGATGGCTAAGTAAAGTTGATAGCCTTTGATGAACTTTTAACTAAAAAATAAGAGAGGGCTTACTATATAAATCCTTTCCCAATAAAAAGTTTAAAATACGTTTTAGTTCATTAATCTGCAGCCATCGCTGCAACGATCTACTAGTATTAGTATGATTTGATAAATTTATAGACGGAATTTTTAGTTAATAAGTAATATAAGACATTTCTATAATGCCAAATTTTAGTGAATTCCAATCAATGTCGGTAATCGGTAGGCTTCCTATAAAAATTGAGTTCTACTTATACCCATACCAAGATATTGCTTTCTATGTTTATTTGTTTTTATCCACTTGAATCTATGGTCACGATGTATAAAACGTCATGATTATTCTTGGAACAAAGATTTTATTTTTTCTGTAATTTATCCTTGGATTTAAAGTTAATATTTCCCATTGGTGATCAAATTATATGGAAAACAAATGAATACTATATCAATTAGTACATTATGTTTTAAGATAATAACCGTTGTTCACGTTGTTTACAACGTTTACGATAGATGCTAAAAAATTAATAAAAATACGCCAGAGATGCACATCCTTTGGTTCTATAGGTTTATTGGTTTTGGATTAGTGAAACATAAAGACATAGACCTAAATACCCATCAACATACAATTAAATATTGTATTTTATTTATATAATAATTATTAACCTCTTTTGAAACTAAAGTATCTGTATATTTAATATATAGGTTAACTGCTGAAAGTATTTGGCTGCAAGGTCATTAATTAATTATAGTAGTTAGACTATGATTTTGTTATTAAGTGCTTCCAAGGCCTGTTTAGATAGTTACTTTAAATAATTTTAAATTTAAAAAAATATTGTGCTACTCTAATAAAATTATGTATTAATGATGTTTTACAGAATATTCTCGACTGTTCAAGTCTCCGTATAATTCGAGGTAGGGATATTTTTACATTGCACCGATCAGAGCAAAAATGATTTCTTGGAAGCTATTATTATTAGAAACTTTTACAATACTGTAAGAAAGCTTCCTGGGTGTAAAGATTCTAGTAAAATTAAAGTTCAAGAATGATTGACTTAAAAACACGTTATTATTTTTGCCGTTTATTCCGTGTGGTTCGAGTTTTAAGTAGCTTGGGCTAGTCCTAGTTTAATTCAACTCAAACTATTGAAACTGTACCATAAGTACTACTGTATTAATTATGTATTTATGTGTACATATTAAGTGCCTATTTGTTTATTGTCTCAAGCAATCACAATTTTATACGTAGATCACTTATTAAACACAAAAAACGCAGATTAACCCAGAAAAATATGTTGTATTCATTCGTGACTTTTTTTTGTTTGATGTTAAATTGAAAGGAAAATTGAATTTCACAACAGATATTCACTGTTTCCCCGAAATCCTTTAATGTACTACAGTACCGTACTGTACTGGAATAGAAAAAAAAAGTCATGAAAGAATAAAAACATTGTTTTGTGTTGGTTTGCTTTGGTTGTGAATAATAAGTGACCTACGTACAAAATTGTAATTGCTTAAGACAACAATAAACAAATATTCACTTAATATGTTAATACTCAGATTAGTGAATGAATGAGGGAACAAGGAGGTCAAACTAAATATTCTTTATTTAGCTACATTTTACACAATCGATTGGACTCAATATGTAAAAATTACCATAACTTTATATTTATTTAGTGGTACGCTTCTTACTGCTAATTTGATCCATACATTAATTATCACACTAATTAAAATAAACAGAATAACGCAGTATAATTGGATGTATCAACTTTCTCCCTTGCTTAACAAGTAGTTAATTAACTATTCGGTCGTATCCACCTTTGAAAGTATCAAATTATAAAAAAAAAATTAACGCAATAGGTATGATTAGCTCTACGAAAATATGTATTAAGATTTTTTTTTAAATTATCCACAAACATACCCTGCTAAACTACCGACATATAAGTGTGATAAGATAACATCTGTAATCATATTATACATAGGTCTTAATTCCATGTTGCTTCATTTACAATGAACCAAACCATTGAACTCACCACTGCTTCCTATCAGAAAGATAAAATTAGCGAGAGATATAGAAGGGGGACATGGAAATACAAAAATATTCTTGCTAGTATTTATCTTCCCCCTGGCATGCTACATTCATATCTATTTATTTAAACCGCATTTAACTAACCGTTCGTGTCATAAGCTTTAAGTTGGGGTGGGAGAGTAGGCGAGAAACGATTATTGTTTTTGCAATTTTTTATAGTAAAACTTATTTTTTGTCAAAATAAATCAAATAATTCCCCAGTAGATACACAGAGTTTAATTTTCTTCGCATTAGAATATCACCAGTTCTTGACAGATATTCTACAACTGTTGATATCACCACGTGAAGAAAATTAAACTCTATGTTTGTACTGGAGTAATATTTGATTTATTGTGTCCATAAAAATGTTTTGCTATAAAAACTGAAAAAACAACCTGTCCTTTTCTCGCGTCCCCCTTTCACCCTATATTAGCAACGTTAATTGAATACGGTTGAGGAGTGTATCCTATTTAAAGTAAATTTACCCACATTTTCGTAGGGAGAAATTGATGAAACATTTAGAGAAAAATAACTTCAGTAGCCAACCAACCAGTAATTGAGCCCCGTATCTGCCTAACCCACCAGCGATCAAATCTAAACTAGAATGAAGTGTTAGACCATGCAACCACCGGTGCGGGTGTACTAATCTCTATTTCTCTCTTATTCTCTCGGATTTAGAACTCATGACAACTATAAGGGCTCCAAGATGTATAAATTTGATAAAGCTCATGAGATAAAAAAAGTTGTAACAAACCTAATAATGTACTATAACTTATTTGAGTCGATAGCACGTCTGTCTATTTAAATATGGGTCCTAGGCAGTAGTGGCTGGTGATGTAAAAACCAGGGGGTTCACAAAATCAAAATTGTAGCCTAATGAATAATATTTTGCAAATATACACATAATAGTTTGATCATATCAAGATAATATCAACATAAAGTTATAGGCCCATTTAAGATTTAGTTAAATAAACAGCACATGCATACATTAAAATAGGCCTAAACACATAATATTATAATATATATGAGCTTACTATACACATATCTACGTGGGCCAACATACGAATATAAAAATTAACTGTTCAGATCTATTTATCACCAAAAAGCGACACCACAGTGATCCGGTCAAGATAAGCTCGCTGTTCTTTAGGTTAAACAAAGAGTACACACGTTTAACTGACCTAACATTGACCACAATGGCCTTCTTGTGGTAATGTGAATTTTCGTTCTTTTAATTATTCTTCTAGCTTATATGAAATTGTCTGATTAGCCATGCTTTGTCCATGTCTTTAGCTCTTTACAAAACAGCAAGCAAGGTAAACAATACAAATAATTGATTGAATTACAGGCATATAGTCAAGAATAATTTAAAAAAACGTAAACTTAGAATTTTCGTTTGTAATGGAATTTTTTGTTTTGCAAACCTTTTCAATTAATTTGTTTTATCATCTTTAATTATTATAATAAATACATTTATCACTATTTAGAATACTGTATATGGTAGCGTATTTATTTTTAATGAGCTTTTTTTTTTAAATTACTAAAATGTTCGCAGAAATGAAGCGCACATTTTCCAGGTCAAATATCCATAAAAGCTATGTAATTCTGTCATGCGCATGAGCAATTCAACTGTAACAAATTATAGAACTCACACCGTGAGGCCGAACTGCTCACAAGACCTGATCTCCCACTCTCGCACACGACAGTTGCCAACATTATACCATAAAAAAGCTAACCACAATGAAATAATGTAATTATACTAATTAATTATTTAAAACTGAATCAGTATAGTATAATTGTAATAAAAATATTGGGTGTTCACTTACACGTTGCGCTCATATACACGAACCACCACTGGTCCGGTGTCAGATTAGCGGCATGACCTAAAATGGTTTAATTTGGGAAACTGATGATTCAACTGTCATAGTGATAAATTAACGGCAAGGTACTGGGTGCTGTGTCTGATATAAAGCAAAAATAGTTTGTAAATTGTGTGATGCTATGATCATTCAGTCCATAAAAAGCAAGCTAAGAAGCTTAAATAAATAAAATTAATATCTTTAAAAATGTTCTCAGCTATTGTTGAATATTGTGTGGGGACAAGATATATATAGATATAAGTGTATTTATATAGTGTTAGCTCTACACCCATAAATATATCTGTTCTCCTATTATGACTATTAATTATGATAAGATCTCAATTAGACACTCCTTAAGTAGAATCGTGAGTGTTTTAATTGTTCATGGGCTATATTGATTTCCAAAATAGTAAAGATGCTAAAATAACCTCCTCCAATAACACCTTCCCCTCATAAAACATTATAAAATACATCAGCACTGTCCGAGGAACGGTCTTAAATACCACTTGGGAACACGACGTATTTTTCTTTGTTTATAATAGTTTTTTGTTGTATGGCACATTTTACCGGTTTGGTCTCCTTATGTGTAGTCTATTAGCCACACATAGAGTTTCCCAGGGTAAACCTTAGGAGATTGTCTACACGTCTTAACAGCAATGAGCTGATGTGATGATAGTTATTATGATATTGTGGAGCCGGGGTGAGTTTTAACCTAACTTAGGTCTGATTAATCAAACCCTGGTGATCATTAGGATTATTCCCCTAAAGGGAAAAATACGTGAGGTACCAGCCGTGAATTGAACCCGGGACCCATAGGCTAGTAGCCAGGGGCACTGACCATTACAACTTGGGGCCGGATATTGTTTATAAAGATATTAATATAGAGACTACCTGATTAAGTGGCAGAATGGAGTAAGGCGTCACTCTGGTATTAGACTGGCCAGCACAGTATCGTACAACCTGTTCAGGTTATACTTATATGCCTGTATTGTATCTCCTAGAACTATTTTACTTTTACCACGGTAAATATTTTATATAGGCCTAAGGAACCAATCATTTTTATTTATCTATAATCAACCTTATATTACATAATGATAAAATTAAATTAAATCTTTAAATGAAATTATGAGTTTTTTTTAATGAAATGTTTAATGGTCTGATTTAGGAAGCATATATATTAAATTGGACCATCATATCCCTAAATTAAACAAAAATATTTTGTTTGATAACAAGTTTTAAATCGTTATAAAAATATATGTATATTGTTTTTAAACAATTTAAATGTTTGGTCAGCCATTTTTGCTACATTCATATATATAGTTTTCGTCACTTTAAACTTGAGCCCAATATTTTCACTTCAAGCCATTAATAATTTCTAGAATATCTTCTAATTCACACATTTTTAGAACCACGAACCATCTGATATTATTGAAGTTAGTTTAAGCTTTTTAACAACATTGTAATTTCTAAGATGTTCTAACATGTCATGTGAACTTATGAGTACCTTAATAGAAGTTGCCGTTTACTTTCTAGATATTGTATAGTTGTTGATTGATGATAAATGAGAAAAGCCTAATTTTATATGTTTATTTTTGTCTAACAAAGGTTGACAAAGTGTTTTTATTATAAATTTAACAATTTTTGAGTTTTTTATATTTATTTTATCTTTTCGAACATACAAGGTAAAGTATTGTGATCGTAAAAAAAAATCTAGCCTGAGATGTTGATGGATGTTGACGTTTCAAGTCCCCGGAACGCTAGAATGTGGTTTTTGCAATGCCATCTGTCTGTGTGTCTGCCTAACCCTAAAATTAAGAGTAGTTTACTGAGGGGTGAAAAGAGAAAATTCAATTTTCTCAAAATAAGTTCTAACAATTTTGATTAAAATTCGTATCTAGGCGTTGATTAAGATTATAAACAAAATGACTATTTTCATTTTCCCATGAAAATGGATTTTGATAGTACTTAACAGAAGCGGAAATATCTATATCTCCGCAACTATTTGAGATAGTAAATAGATTATCATTACAAAACTGTAGTTCTATTAATAATAAAATACTTTTATTTGTAATATATATTTATAAAACCAATAGTTTCTGAAATATTGGCAAATATACGTATTAAAACAATTTTGTGTGATTTAGTTGTAAAGAGATACTACTTAAGTTTTAACGCAATAATGTCCTAATGCCGTAGAGTAAGAAAGAAGTAAGTCTCTCAAAAAGTTTATGTTCTTTTTCCTTTAACCTCTTAGGGGAAATGTTTGTACATCAATGTTTCTCATTTTGGACTCAATAGTCAATATTTACCTATTTAATTGGTCAAAATTTTTAAATTAGGAATTTAATAGAAAGCGATGACTTGAAGATATGCATCCCCTAGTAAAATGTCGAAAGTTCTAACCGGAAGTCGACATTTTAATACGAAGTGTTGACCCTTATAGACCCAATAGCGACCGTTTTTATTGGTACAAATATACAAATGAGGACTTGAATCCTTTAAAAATAAAATTATAAAATATAAAACCTGGAGTCAATAAATGTTTTACGTAAGTAGAACGATTTGTGAGTAAATATCTCCATTTTTAGACAAGGGAGCGAGAAATTCAGTTCAGATTTCCGTACCATTTATTTATTTTAAAATAGGAACTGCCCAGTGCTCACTTGCTATTGGTGTGGATATCCGTGGGATGGAAATCAAATCCCACGAGACACTCAATTTTAGGCAATCAATTTGTACAGATGTGACTTAATTACTTCGGCAGGCACACACAATTATATTTTTAGCATGAACGATGAAAATCCGATAGATATTATTTAATAATCAACTGTTAACAATGAACGATGTAAAGTAGATAGTTATTTTATTGATCATCAACTGTTTACAGTCTATGACAGTGTCATTTTAGTAAAATGCCTCCATCTTCTTCTGTCCTTCAACCATTCTTCCTGATTTAATTGCTTCCAATAATGGAAGAAACATGTACAAAACTCAAAAACTACTCTTTTGGCGAGTGTAAAAATCGTTAACTTTTACTGATTATAATCATCATCATCTTTTTCCAGGTCACTTTAGTCAAATGCTTCCAAATTACTCTATTCTTTCACCATTCTTCCTCCTTTAATGTCTTCCAGTCTTCTCCTCTTCTTTGTACATTTTCTGTTATCTGCCCTTTCCTTCACTTTATTTACTACCCTTGCGACCTTTTCTCTACATTCTTCATCTCCATCATTCTATTTGACACCCTCTCCTTTTTTTTCATCCTCATCACATTCCCATACCAACTCAGTTATCTTTAACATGTTAATCACAATTTATGTGTCTCAGTAAATCAAATTGTTAATCTATAAATGTAATTTTAAATTTGTTATAAATATTCATTCATATGTAACAAGACCCTCAAAAAGACCTCGCACCCGAATAAAAAACAATAAAATCTAGGGCCCACGAGTGAGTAATACACGCGTATTGAGAACGATCAAGACCTACTTTGAGCCACCCACCTCGGTGGAGTAGTTAGCTAACGCGCTAGTCGTGTTGAGCTCGACTGCCGAGAACGGGGAGATCAAGGTTCGAATCTCGGTCGTGTGAACTGGGGGTGTTTTTTCCTAAATGGTTTTCCACTCGACCTACACGAAAATGCGGGTTCACTTCCTCTAAATTCAACCTTCCCAATTCCTAATCCATTAGTGTAATTAGTACTTAAGCGTATAACCCAAACAGGTAGTAAGACCCGGTGATAAATAATATTAATACTTTGAGCCGACTGGGATTCTAACCCAGAACATCCGGTGACAGATATCACGTGCGAATACAAGAACATCTGTATGGTCTAGGAATATTTTATGAAGATGGTATTTTACCTATAGACATATCATATACAAACTGTCAGTTTTGTAAATAAGTGTATAAACCACTTTACAATATGCCAATATTTTAATTGTTGACCTCGGTGATCTTGGGGTAAAGTGCCTACTTCAGGACTCTGTGTTTGCGGGTTCAAACCCAAATGAAGTCGATAGATTTTTTTACTGAGCGATAAAAATCTGTAGCACAACTTTATTTGGAGGGGAAGTAAAGCCGACAGTCTCATGTTGATTGCAGTATATAAAAAAAAAGGAACCTTAGATGTTATGTGAAAGTACCATTCCAGCAAAGGTTCTTTCTCGCTCGCTAGTAGAAATCCATGGGGTGCGTAAGCTGATAAGTGAAAACCCACTTCACCTGATATTAGCCTATCACAGGAACTTCAATAAAGAATAGTTGGAGTAGTAAATCTTTGTTGTAGCCTTATGCTCCACTTCGGGAATTAATAATAATAATAATAATAATAATAATAATAATAATAATAATAATAATAATAATAATAATAATAATAATAATAATAAGTTAGATACAGGAAAGTACAGTACACCTCTCTCGTATTCATTTTTTGAATGTGCCCCATCCTAAATAAATGTGTAAACGCTCATGACAAAAAAAAATTCATTATCTTATCAGTGTTAATTTATAATTTATCGATACTACCTATCGAACGTGAAAGCTGAATATAACATTACTTTATGGGTGCATGTATTAAGGTAGTCTTAGTTACTTCAGTTACTGTCGGATACGGGCCTTCCTATCATTATCCTACGCTATTTTTTTTATGGTACCTATGACACTTTTGGCATTGTTCCATAAAGATATTAAATAATATATGGAAAAATTAACGGGAGGTGTCCTCTTTCAAACTCAGAATACACTTCATCATTTCTATTCTCGTCCGACTTTTTTTAAAAATATCGTTCTTTGTACAAGACCCAAAGGCTTGGAAAGATAATAAAAAAAAAATTCCATTTATCATGTGCTTGACACTTATTGTTGCGAGCATTCTTTTCTAAGTACAGAAATGATATATTGAGTAGATTTCAAGTACAGCTAAGTTGCCTTTTAGAACTCATAACACGCTACTTAGGTCACAAATATTAATTAAATTGTTAACCGGTTAGTAAAAAAATCTTTAATAATAATTTAAGATTGCTAGACAAATATGTATTTTGAATTAAGTATTTCAGTTTCAGAACGTCAACAATTTTTAGTATTATAGAAGGATAAAGGAAAAAGATGCAGAATGGAGGGTAATATCTAGAAGAAACGGGTAACTTTTAGCAAAATAAATAGTATAACAAGTGGAAATTCCTTGATAAAACGACTCGAAGAACTACTCCAAGACCATAGATATTGGATATATTACAAGACAATAGCTAGTAAATAACTACTTAAGGCCATTAACTAACATAACTATTTCAAGGAAATGACTAGCATAACTACCTACTCCAAGACAGTAGCTTTTGGATATACTTCAAATCAACAACTAGCTTATCTTTTTCAATATAGTAACTATTATATCTACTTTTGGTCAATAACTAGCGGAACTAATTCAAGAAAGCAGCTATCGAAACTACTTCAAATTAATGGCTAACATAGCCACTTAGAGACAGTAACTATTGGATCTATTTCAAGTCAATAGATAACATAACTACTTCAAGAGACTAACTATTGGATCTACTTCAAGTCAATAGTAAACATAGCCACTTCTAGACAGCAACTATTGGATCTACTTCAAGTCACTATCTAACATAACTACTTCAAGACAGTAATAATGGATCTACTTAATGTCAATAATTTGCAGAACTACTTTAAGAGACTAACTCTTAGATCTACTTTAAGTCAATAAATAGAACTACTTCAAGATGATAACTATTGTATATACAGTAATTCCAGTCAATAACAGCAGAACTACTTCAAGATAGTAACTATCAGTCCCCCCTCAAGGCAATTACTAGTAGAAATATTTCAAGACAACAATTATTGGAACTATTACAAGGAAATAGCTAGCAAACTATTTCAGGACAGTAACTAATAGAACTGCTTCAATAAAGTTTCTATTGGATAGCCGCTTCAGTGGTCGCCTGGTATAATGCGCTTATCTCACAGTAGACTAGACTAATGATGATGGAGAGATTTAGGTTCGAATCTCGGTCAGGTGTATTGATGGTGGCTTTTCCTAAATAGTTTTACACTCTCCCTCCACGCAAATGAGGGTACACATCCCATAAAAATAGCCTTACTAATCCCTAAAATCATTAGCGTAATTAGTACATAAGCGTATAACCCAAATAGGTTATGAGACGTGCTGTAAAAAGCTATTTGATTTACTTATATATTTTCCACACCAGTAGTCATGCAGAATATTTGTTCAGCTACATTTAGTCTCATCTATAATGAAGATTTTGAAGTTTAAAATATCCACCGGGTGTATTAAGGGTGATTTTTAACAAATTATTTATCCATTCCACTTCCACGTGAATTTAGGTTCATCAACTTTTACCCAGGGGTGGCTCGTGCAGCCCTCCCTGAATTATATAAACTATTTGTGAATAACAGTATAATCATCATCACCATTATGGTACTATCTGATAGCTGCTTAAACATTAAAATAAATGTCCCTCTTAATCACTTATTATTGCAACACACTACAGCCTTATTCTGCACGCCTGCCTAGCAATGGGGTAGAAAGTAGATCCGCAATAATATTTCTCCGTGCCGGGCTGTGATCTCGAGTAGTCCAGCTGGCTGTCTGGCGCATGCGCTCGCGTTGGTCATTGGGTGGAGAGTGCCAGGGTGGGGTAAGGAGAGGGTCACGTGATTTGGCTCTTACATGGGCTGTTCTGTAATGCAGCCCCGACAGCCAGTTTCTGTGTCCAGCCGAGTGTTACGCAGCGCGCATATTTTTTTTGTCGTGGCTGTAATAATTGTGCTCGCAGATCGTAATTATTATAGCAGTGTAGTAGTAGTAGTGATATTTACAGTTAGAAGTTAAGAATATGAATAATTTTATAAGTGATGGGGGAGGGAGATTTCTTACTTTATATCTTATTTTCAGAAGCTCAGGATGACCTTAAAAATACACTTTTAGGGTTTACATTTTTAAATTCCATACCCCCCAAACCATCCGATAGTCCCCCTCTGCTCCCCCACCCCAAATGCAGCCCTCTCAATGTTGAAATCCACGAGCCGTGACTGCTCTCACCTCTAGAATCCTCCTTCCTATACCATTAGTATAAATATTCATATACCTGGGATGGGTAGAAATACGTAGTGTACACTAAATAATAAATTACAATAATATCTAAGAAAAAATTTCTACCACAATTTCCAGCATGGTTCTGAAAACTATTTTTTTTATTTAAAAAATTATTTGTACATATCTGTACTCTCATTTACGTGAAATGGAGGAGGGGGGGTCACGTAGGAGGCCATACGAGAAAGAACACCTTCCTTAAAAACGCCCGGGATTATAGGCCCGACCTTCCCATCACTGACCAGACCACTCTAAATGAACCTGGCTTTTAAATCACGCTCCCACCGATCTAGTTAATTAAAACTAAACACCTTCAGGCGCTATAATAGTAGAGCAGAAATTCGCAAATGCTAGAAACCAAGAGGAGTAGTATTACGTTACTAGGTGGACCTGTCCAGCAGTAGGAGAACAAACAGGTGACGAGAAAATACAGATTCCAATACATAATTTGTTGTGATCCCCCTATTAAATTAATTATTCGATTACAACGATCCATCCTACGGTCCTATTAGTGTTACCTCTTGTTTTCTGGGAATCTAATGATCAGCCAAAACATATGGATTTTTTTGGACTTTTCAGAGTGGAAAATTTCACTTTGTAAAAATATGTTTATGTGTCTATAAATGTATAAGGTAGTGTGAAATGTTTTTTCCTTCATTCCACTGAAAGCCAAGCTCGAGTGCTCTTGAAGGTTTTGTTAGTATTATTTTAAAAGCGCAACATGCGATTGGCAATATCCCAGCTTGGCAGCACTCTGATACAGGGCATATCCCCAGGACACAGACAAGGTATACACCAGACCAACAGCCTCCAGGTTAAAATGGCTGCGCTCAATGGGAGAGCTTGAGTCCTTCAACACAGGGGCTGCTAGGTGCAGTCTCGAGTGACAACATCGCTATCAATCAATTTTTTAAGAACAGTTCACTATAAAAGATGTTTGGCTAGGGAACCAACAAAAATTGCCTTTTAGTGTCAATAAACAAGCTTTCCCAAAACTAGGTTACGGTAGCGGCCGTAGGAGTTAGTTGGGGGTGGGGATGGGGGATTACTGGTAACTGAACTATTGTGTTCGGACCCTCACCCCTTTACAACGAACAATTTGATTATTTTATCACAGAGAACTTCAATATCATTTCTCAGTGCCCAAGGACTTGACCTATCAAGGAGCGCAGCGAAATAGAGATGTGAAAAAAATATTGATACCTTACTAATATTGATATTTTACTTTTGATACTAGTATTTTTTTATTCGATACTTTTTTCTCGATACTTTTACTGATATTAGTACTCACACTCCGGTGTCAGATCGGTATCGAAAGAGACAACTTGTTTGCTATCTTCACTCATGATGGAATTAAATGTTTACTAAGGTGGACTGTGGAGGAAGAACAAATTAGACTATTTTTCAATTCTCACTCATTTTCTGCGTGAAAAGCAAGAAGCAACTCTAGCATTCAATCTCTGTTAGCTTATCATAATTCATAGCTGTTTTTTTCATCTTCGTTCAGCCTGATGCCTGATGGGGCGAGTGGTAACAAATCTACTAAAAATACATTTATGAAGCAAAAGTTGAAATTATTATTATTATTATTATTACTTGATTAAAAAAAGAGCATTTTCCAGATTAAAATGTCGATACCAATACTTACTAGTATCGAAATTGTTCTTTCGATACTAGTATAGTATCGATACTTTTCTTTCGATACCACATCCCTATAAAGCAAAACTCCCGTAATATAAGGCTGAGTGTCTGATGTATGTATACCCTGTCGGTGACCTGGTGGTCTAGAGGTAAGGGGTCGGACTTCTGTGCTGAGGGTCCGGGGTTCAACCCTTGGTCCCGGCACAGATTTATCTGATTGCCAAACCCTTCCTTCACCTCTGACAAGACGTTTATTAATCACAACTTGTGAGTGTGTGGTATTCCATGCCTCCATCGTGGTTCGGATCCCACATTAAGCTGTAGGTCCTAAATTTCATTCCACAATCACCCTACCATTACACATTAGCGTAAGTGCGTATAACCCGAACGGGTAGTAAGACGTGGTTATAATAATAATAATAATAATAAACCTTGTCTGTGTCCCAGGATGAAATGGTTTTCAACCGACCCAACATTTGTGACCAGACTTACCCGGAACCCACCTGTCGTGATTAGACACGACGCATTAACTTGCTTGCAATCACGGAATGTAAATCTAACAGAGCGGCTGTTGATGTAAACAAATATTCATGAGCCTGTATTATGGATGCACACAGGATGACGTTTTAATTCAAACAGGTCACAACAAACTAATGTTTATTATGACACGGTTGTGGTATTAAACTTTTTATTCGGCTTTTAAATTTTTTTTTAAATTACACATTTAATCAAGAAACATAGATTTAGATTATTGATGAGTAAGCTATGACTTCTTCGAATTTTGATTTATTTTCTTGTTTCACTTACTATATGCAAAATCCATATGTCTCATATATATTTACACAGCGTCTAATTACTAGTCCTTCTATTTGAATATTTACACTAATGAGGTAATTATGAAAATGATGTAGATTTAGATAAAGTATACCCACATTTATATAGAGGTAGAGTATAAACTGATCTAGGAAGATCAACCTCAGAACTAGATTTAAGCCCTGACTCCCAGTCAACAGAAAACTATAGATATGATGAAACTGATGCCTTGGTCAGCATGCCCAGCAATATGGGGTTCTTCGCATGAGAAAGTTTGAGTTTTCTGGAAGTGTACCCCCATTTTCGTGGATAGAGAGAGAGTGGAAAGAATATTTGGTAAAAGCAACTTTAGTACAACCAACTGGGATTCAAACCCAGATCTCCCCATCATTGATGGTCCAGTCTATAACGAGAGTGCCACCTTAAACGATTCGATCACCGAATCGAGTTTTCTTATTATTAATTTGCTGATAGGTAGCCTACTGTGGAGGACCTACTTAATACTAGCCACACCCTTCAGTGGCCACATGGTCTAAGGCATCACTCTTGCAATAGACTGGACTAACGGTGATACGGAGATCATGGTTCAAATCCCGGGCAGAGGTATTAAGGGTGGTTTCTAGTTATGTTTTATCACTTTTCCTCCATGCAAATGTGGATACACTTCCTCAAACTTGAACCTTCTCAATTCCTAACACATTACCGTAATTATTGCATATGTGTAAAACTCTAACGCGTAGTCTACCGCGATGCTAAAAACTAATTAATAGTTTTCCTTTCATTTTCATCGCAACCTGCATTTTTTCTTTTAGCAATACGTTTTAATTTCTTCTCAGGTTATACACATATATACTAACTATGCTAATGAGTTAGGGATGAGGAAGGTTGAATTAAGAGCAAGTGTACACGCATTTGTGGGAAGGAATAATGGTGTTTTTTAAATCTCTTTAGTGAACCTTACCAGGATTCAAACCCCTATCTTCCTGTCGTCGGAAGTCCAGTCTTGTATGAGAGTGACGTCATAGACCATGTGGTCACCAAAGAAGATCAACCTGCATTTCGTGCGGTGAAAAATACTCTTGTAAACAAGGTTTTTGAAAACTATATCTTGATGTATTGCTATATGGAGCGAGTGTCATATCTAAAAGAATTACTCCCGTCAGGGACGTTAAACGAGAATAGGTGGAAGGGAATAGGTGGATGATCGAAGGGGGTGGGTCATGTCTATAGAATTGTGGATAAACTGGTGTCATGTCTCCCCCGGGCAAACGAGAACTGTGGTAACTTGTATAGACAAGTTTACTGCCCCCTGTGGGATACGAAGACGTGACTGGCAATATCCACGATAGTTCTGTCCTACGTGGCCGTGACCAGACCGTTTGATCATCTAAATTCTTAGAAGGAAGGGGAGGGGGGGGGAATTAACTTTGCCATCACGTACTGGGAAAAAGAGAAGATACTAAAAAAAAGAAGCTAAAAGGTAAACTATATATATTTTAATGTTTAGATAAAAGTTAGTTTCAAAACATGAAATATAAATCGAATTACACTTAAAAAGTACCAGTTTTGTTATTCATAGTTTTATTTGTATTACCTGTATGTTACATTCGAACTTTTCCTTGCCAAGCCGTAACTATCGTTGATTCTTTTACTAATAAATGCGTGTATTAACTTGCAATGCTTCTTCAGGTTAATTAACTAAAATGGAGTAATATATCAATAACTAAATTGATTAATAGTATTTATTACACGTTACCCTAATTACATTGTGGTGAACTAGGTCACCTGCACAGCTGCGTCCCTCAACCGTCACTTGAAAACTGGGCAGAGCTGTGTTGCTCCAAACATGATAAACAAATTCAAAAATAACATTCTAGAAGCTTGCTATCCCCACTTAACAATTAGACACCAATCAAAGCCTTTGCTTAGCCCCTCGTGAAATAGCCTTTGCCACTTGTGGTGACCCTCCTTGTTTGGGGGAAAAGGGGGTAGCTAGTCTCCAAAGAGTGAAATATTTCTTAACTTAACCTAAGCCATCAACAGAGTTGTGCCACCAATGGGTTCCCTTCCCTTTCATGTGAGCCGCACCCATCTTCCTCTCCAGCAGTCACCTTACATATTACAAATGTCATTAATTATTATAAAATATATACACATTATGATGGATTTAACATATCATAATATCCAATTACTACGAATATAATGTGTAATAAGTGTTAAGGTAAATATATTTGCATGTTTATATATAAAAAACTTTTTTTAACAACATGCATAAAATTTTGCTACTATGGACACGTTTAATTTAATTTTCTTCATCTAGTAATCTCCAAAGTCCTCGAATATTTGTCATGGGAATATCGGCATTTTAACATAAACTATTTTTAAATTCGGAGAAAAAATCCTGTTCAAACTTTGCAATGTCCAAGACAAATATTCAAAAAGTTTTCAGATTACCGTATGTAAGAAAATAAAATAAACGTGTAAGCCTGTGAGAACCTTCGAAATCTTGAATCCAAATATGAATCATAGTAAGATTAGGATTCGATTCGAAATTTTGAATCTCAATAAATCTTAGATTCGGATTCGATGGGTTTAGCTCAAAATTAGAATCTTTAATTCACACTTATCTAACAAATTAATATAATCAGACCGGAAACCAGTTGCGTGGTAGAGTGAAGAGAGAAATTATCTTGGGCTCCTCCGCGTAAGAGACTGACGTGGGACATTATAATTGTTTGTGACTCAGAATATCTTGAACCATGATTAAAATAGTGGTGTAATCTTTATTTGATTTTTCCCTGTTTGAGATGAGTTCAATTTATTGCATTATTTTTAATAAACCTAAAATGTGTCTAAAATATTAAACAACATTTTTCGAAAACATTTATTATTGGATTGGATTCGGAAACTAAGCATAGTAAAATATTCAAAAAAGATTTGATTGAGACATTATAATAGTAAGGCTTAAATAAATTAATTGATTCAGATACAAACCTATCTTTATCATAATAAATTAATTGATTCAGATATAAACCTATCTTTAAAATAAAATATTTGATCCAATTTATTTTTTCAAGCATGGTATTCGACTAGGATTAAATTCAATAGAATAGAATTAGCTTGATATTTGATTAATTCTCGTCTCGAATTTTTTTTATGCATGAAATTTGATCCGGATTACATTCGAGTAGGTTAGCAAAGATTGGGATTTGATTAAAAATTACAAACGTGTCTACAGAAGTAACATTGTATATATGTATATCCGAAAATTCACAGTTACAATAACAAGTAATTTCTCAGTAATTATCATCAAAGCAAGCTCATTAATAACACAAAAATGCAACTACTAGATTATGTGTCTGTCCTTAAGATAGCTGTTTGTCTTTTTTTGTTTCCTTGGTTGCATCTCTACTCCCCTCTTCCCTCGATCCCATGAGGCAGCTTGTAAATAGTAATTATTATATTATTTTTGTGAACTTCTTTGTATTTATGCGTGCACGTGACTTGTCTGGCGGGAGAAAGTTCCGAAACCCCACGGAAACCTAAACGCCAAATTTCAGTTTTATCGATAATGGTTTCTGCTCTATACCGAGTGACAAACAGAACGGCAGACAAACCATTAGCGTAGCGAAAATTATATTTTGGATTGAAACATACAACCATCAAAATAATGAACTCAATATTTTTTGAGGTCGCAAAAAAGTATTAAAAAGAACGGGTATGAGGAGAAATTCGATTTTGGCTAGTATTTGAAATATATTAGTGAAAGATTTATCGTGTTAATTTTAAAATGTTGCCAGCTGTTTGTAAATGAACCATAAATACTCATTTAGTTATTATATACTGAACATGATAGTTAAATTAGCGATATCTGGTTATTTTGGCTCCAACAACAAAAACATAAAATATCATTAATAAAATTAGATAAGTGCTAACGCATTTGACTATATCTTACCACCAAATAGAGAGCTCTGCTTCAAATATCGTCTGTATGTCCCTACAGACATATTATGCTTAGTTTTATGTTATTTAACCTTCATTATCCATTCATTATTATTCTTTTGTGTTATTTTCCTTAGTACATTTAACGCCATGGTTAATAATAATAATTTAAAGGTGTGTGGACGTAAAGAATTAATTATAATATATTTTATCATATGAGCCTGTGCAAGGGAAAAGAAAACCACACTTATAAATCACACAAAGAAGACCCTTCCCAGGGAACCCAGCCAAGATTCGAACTGACACCGATAAACTTGTATTTTGCGAGTCAGACGCCTTAAATCGCTTTATCGTTTGTGTAGATCTTAATTCCTTATATTAACTCGCTAGAGCCTTATTTTAAAAGTATAAATAAAAAAGAAACAATAAACGAATAAATTTAATTTTTAAGTGTCAATTGTGCTTACTTGACGAATAAATTAAAATTTAAAACACAAACATAGTATAAAATAACGTAGGTAGTGAATTTAATTTTATTTTTGACACAATCTATATATTATGTTACATTAAAAAGCGCTACAAATGTGAGCGTGTTTAAAATATAAACAATATCTTATTCTTATCAACTTGACACAATTTCATGTTTGTAACTTTGTCATGAATTATAAACACTGCAACAATTTTATTTTTATTAGTTAGAAACTGGTATACTTGGTTTTATCACATCCCAAACTAGGTCTATTGCAAATAACGTGACAATTTTTTTTAAATTAGTGCTAAAAATAAATTGTCGGCAAAATAGATTTTGGGGATGTATTCACAAAAACTAGCTAATCTCCCACTTTAACATTACCCTTTATTTTCAAATATGTATACGTGAATTGGGTTGACAATCTCATGATTCGCCTTAAAAACATTGACTTTCTTTTAAAAATTAACTTTTTTTTTTCCTCTTCTAGATATTCTACAACATAGTTTTTAAATCTGAATTCTGGCAGGAAGATTCCTACAGACCATTTTCGTGACCAAGACAAATAGCCCAAGTTGTAGATGATTTATAAAAAATACCTTTACAAAAAAATACATAAAAATAATAATTTATGTTACTGTAGGATTATTTTTAGAATTATTTAAGAATGTATGGTTTTTACTTAAACGTTATATCTTTAAAGCTCGCTGAGTAAAACGTAAATTCATGAACATGTGAAATCCTATCTTGACCGGCCATGACGTCACAGGTAGGCAACGTCCTTAAGACGCGTTGAAGTGAAAAAAAATATATATCTTGCTTGGATTACTTTCCAAATATAATGTACTATTCCACCTTTTGCCTTTGATTTGTAATTGAGTTTATAATTTAGTGTGTTCGTCCATATTTACAATGGTATTTCAGTTTTAAATCCAAAACACTTAAATCTTTTACCAATATCGTTCTGTACTATTCAATGGCGTCATTTTATTACAAAATATATAGTTTATTTTTCATGTTTTATCATCAAGTAAGCCATATATTTCCGTTTCCTTGCAGGAAGCAGAAATCAAAACAGAAAACCTGATATTTTTAAATGTCATTTGGTGTGTGATAGGGATGAGGGTTGGAAGCTTAAAAGTGGTACCAAGAGGCGTTTTGGGGGGGGGGAAGGGGGGAACAATACAAATTTACATGGCGTCAGAAAAAATAAACTAACGCCTGGTCATAAAACTTGATTGCCTTCTCTTGCTTTAGCTCGAATGAATGTTGGGTTGGTTATAGTATGATATATTATACAGCCTGTGGAGGATTATTGTACTATGTTACGATAGCGATGAGGAGCTGAAAATAACAATTGAAAGCTGAAAATATATCAAAGCTGATGTTGACATTTATTTTAATTCAGTAACTTGCATGGCTTATAAGGACGTGGGATTTATTGCTAATCATCACAGTTTTATTAAAGGAATAATTTTATTCAAAACAATATCCTCACTAGCTAATCGAATGGTAGTGACCAGGTGGTCACATGATCTAAGGCAGTGATGGACAAAGTACGGCCCACTGATAAAAACGAGGAAAAACAAGAATTAAAAATGCATTTTGCAGTCGTTTGTTTGTATTTCTATTTTATATCCTAGTGAGTAGTATTCAAAATTTAAATAATACACAAACCATCCTCGACACTCAGCTTGAATTAATTGATCTGCAATGTAACACACAATTGAAGCAGTTGTTTCTAAACGTCCCAAAATTTGAGTTCTACAAGTCCTTATCAAAATTGTGCCCAACATCTGAACCACAAGGTCCCAAGTGTGACACCTGGCTCAACGAACCACCTCTGCCCAGTGATGTGTTTCTACGCTATCCAGTTGCCGGGATTATGCAAGAAAGACATAATTACTGCTTCAGTGCTTTCATGATTATTTAATATCAACGCGTTTAGCAAAAAAAAAATTGCTATCCCTCCCGCACGTCCACCAACAGTTCGTCTCCGTGAACTAGCGGCCGTCTGCTATTCAGTCTAGTCCACTTAACTCTCTTATTACAAGTGACTGAGCTCGAACCGCTGACCCTCCAATCTAGGCTGGGCAACACTACCAATGCTAGCGCTGTCTGGAGCTGACGTCATGACAAAATCATGTTTCCCTACATTTCCTGTAGACTCTATTATACTTTAGGATTATACGACTATGTATTAATTACGCTAATGTGTTAGTGATCAGGAAAGTTGATTTTAGATTAAGTGCACCCGTATTTGTGTGGAGGGAGATTAGAAAGTTATTTAGGAAAAATAACCTTAAATACACCCGACTGGGAACAAATCCCGACCACCCCGTCTTTTGCAGCCTATAGATTATTGCAAGAGTAACACCTTTGAACATGCAGCCACTGAAGCTGGTGTTTTAAAACTAAATTTGTGTTTATGGTGTTAGTTGCTGTATACGCCTCTCTAAAACAAGATAGCTAGAGTTAATATTAAATCCATTTTCTAAATGAAGAGATGAAAGTATTTCATTTCTTCCTTATTTGTAAGTAAAGGGCAGTCTCCACTCTAAAGAAGGAGTCATGGTACCCTAATATAATGCCCACTAATCTTCGGTATTGCCGGCCCTTGTGGTCAACTAATTGGTGAATTGTGGTAAATGTGCCAGGAGATAAACGAGAGAGATTATTTCACAACATCTAGAAGCCTTAATCAGTTTGATCAACAATTTAAAGAGGTAATCACGAAATTATTTTAGAGTAAGCAAATATTCATCTTTGTGTTTGTATTTTACTCACCACGTCTACTGCCTATCCGGGCAAAATGCATTATAATTGCGTTATTGGTCAAAATTGTGGAAGATAAAATTTAAAGGAAATGTACCCGAATTTGTGTGTAGAGAAATTAGTAAACCGTTAAGCATTTTGCCTATCTGTGAGGTCACGGCATGTCAGGAAAGGATTTCCCAGGTTAACATATTTATGTTTTGTTGGGTGAGTTTTAAAGATAACATTAAAACAAAAAACATAAACCCTTAAATAATTAATTGCGCGGCTACCCCTGGCAGTGGCAGATACTTCTGTTATAATAGAATAAGGAGCAAAAAAATAAAAAGAAGTAATTTTGAAATGCTTGTCAATGTTGTCAAGGCGAAAATAATCTAATGGGAGGTTATATTCGTCAGTGGGAGAGAGAAGGTATTATCAGAAGATAGTTGGAGGCCTAATAGGGTGAATTGCTCATTTTATTCCCTGTTTCTATTTCGAACATTGGCGTCTTAATTTTATTTTGCTTAGAGTGCTTATAGGCGTCAAGTTAAGATGAAGCCCACTTTTCAAAAAAAAAAGCTTTGAAATTCTCAAGAAGGCAATGCCAATAAATAATATAAATATTTAAGGGCTATCAATTTGTTTAACATTAAAGTTTGAAAATGTATATTGAATACTTCTTAAATAATGGCATAAGTGATGACAAAGGTATAAGTGGTGAGTGGGCCCTGCCCTGTAGAAATAGTTTTCATCCCTGGAATAAATTACCCCCTCCGACTCTTCTAGATTTATTTAACTATCTTCTTATATTTTAGAATATAATACGTTTAAAAAAACTTCAAATAATTTTTAAAGACATTGAATTAAAAACATATATCATAAGAAGATCGTTCTAAATATATTCTAGGTGAATATTCATTTAAAATTATTTGAGATGATACCACTCCAAATAGATTATAGAGAAGTATATTATCCAAAAATATTCTAGGTGGTATCCGATTGACAAACGTTTTCCGGGGGAAGGGACTTTGGAATTCCTTAGGCTTGGGAGAAATAGGACCAGTCCTTCAAAACCCTTTTTGGCTAAATAAGGTACACCTCCATTCTCCACCTCATTTACCTAAATAAAGTTTTGCAACCATTGACCCAACCTGCAAAATTTTAAAGATGATTTCTTCTTTCTATAATAAAGTTTGAGATTTAATAATTTGTGCATGGATAAAAGGTTGAATTATCCCTGCCCACATAGTCAAAAACTGTACACTATTGAAATAACAATATTTCCAACAGGACCAAGTGTATTGAAAACTTTGACTTTTATATCTATGAGACACAGAGTTATTGAAAAGGGTGACCGATGGCAGGAAGGAAA
This sequence comes from Timema genevievae, assembly GCA_902155825.1. Taxonomy (NCBI): domain Eukaryota; kingdom Metazoa; phylum Arthropoda; class Insecta; order Phasmatodea; family Timematidae; genus Timema; species Timema genevievae. The sequence continues at coordinate 75,738 of CABFWO010000242.1, read as the reverse complement.
AAAAAAGGGGGGGTACAGTTTGTGCCCTGATTAGTAGTCCAGCTTTTCCGATAACCCTGCCTACAGTCAGTTTCACGTATAAATACACTTTTTTCACTGTTACAAAAGTAGCTTAAAACGGTTCTCACATAGGTATCCATACGTCAAATTGTGTGATCTGCAGCATTTGCATTTGATATTTATTATTAATACCTATAAATCAACATTAATAATACTGTTTTATAGTCCCAACTATGCCGATAACTTTGGAGTAGCAAGAAAAGAAATCATCCCATCAGTGGGCACGCAGATTGAACGTCAAGCTCGTCTGGTCTGATTTTCTTGTGAAGGTAAGTTTGGTGTTCAAATACCAGATGGGTGTACTGAGGTGTTTTTTTTACTAAACAGTTTTAGACTCTCCCGCCACACAAATCCTATTAAATATCCTCTAAATGTTAACTTCTTCATCCTTAATCCTTTAAATGTGAATATCCCAGATGCATAGTAACAGATAAAAACAAAATAATTAAGGACACAACACAACTTGACACAAAAGTAACGTTACCAAACCAGATAAAGGCATAGTCGAGTGAATCTTTCAAGAGAGGAAGACAAACACAGTGCTGCCATCTACATCACTTCCTTCCGGGGAATCCACGATGAAAGGGCATCTATGGTCATAACGGCCGCTTCCGTCAACCATTTGTCAGGGTCACCAACCTTACAGCCTGACAGTCTGTTAAGTACTGGACTGTACTGTACTGTACTTATATATATATTACTGTATAATGTGTATATGTATTATATTACATATATATATATACATGCCTATTAAGAGAGAAAGATATATATATATTTCTCTTTCTCTCTTAAGAGGCAAATGGCGCGGCGCATATTAGGACATTCCTATCCGAGTAGACTTGCGTGACAAAGGAAGGCTGAATTTATATTGTCAGACAATTTATCACTTGGCTTAGAGATGACCTCATTTAAATTTACAAAATATAACTTTTCCCCTCAAATACAATATAGACAGTATTATTATATATTTATTTTCGGCACTGGGTCTCAATATCCGTTTGGAATATACACATGTACTAATTAAGACAATATGCTTGGGATTATGAAGTTTAATTATAAACGAAGTATACCTGCATTTGCATGAAGGGAAAGTGTAAAATTATTTAGGGGAATAAAACACTATAATTACACAAGACTGGGATTGTAGCTCTGACATCCCCGTCATCGTCAGTTTAATATATTGAGAGTGTGATGCCTTAAGCCCATTAGGCCACTGTAGTGGGTTTATAATATAATTACAATTTTGTATACACTGAGGGCCTTGAGGTTTAAGAAGCTAGAATCTCATTTCACATTTTCTCTGTTGTCGAGGAAGTTGGGCTTAGTGGGAATAAGAGTTCATATGTGATTTATAACTGAGTTTATTTCATCTTATTTACTCACTTATATGTGTACACTAAATTTAAACCACCTCCTCATCCCTATATCTTTGATTAAGTGGTTTAATTACCCCCGTGTATAACCGTGCCTTTATATTAAAAAGTTAAGTAAATTGTACACTAGAGTTCTCCCGCTGATTCGCTAGCATTTAAGTCGGGTAAATTATATTTTTTTTTCCAATGAATCATTCAAACAAACAAAAAAAGTCACACAAGTATGAGAAGAGGAAATATTTTACACTTCGTCGATGCCAAAATTAACGACTGACTACCTGAATAAAGTACCTAAATTTAAGGCACAAATAGAAGTGCACTAGTAATGGCTCTCTTAAGTGAAGGCATTATTGCAATTACACAAAAATAAGTAGATTAAAATTGATATCCAATAAACAAAAATCAATTAATTGAAATAAGCATTCTATAGTGAGTACACTATCACACCAATTACAATTGTGCTGCTGCTTAGAGCTAAACAGTAAGATAGAATATTTTTCGCAGTGCTAATTTATTCAACACAAGATTTAACTTTAAATTATATAAAATATGTAAACCTACTTGAGACTAGTGCTTAATGCAAGTAAGAAGATTACAAGAAAATAAAAACCAAGAGCTCCCATATCCCTCCCCAACCCTGGTGGTCGAATTTAGTACCATATTTTTACCCGCACCAAGTAGACTTTAATTGTGTTTACTGCTTACGATGGGTTTTTTTTCCGCACGGACCTGCTCGCAAATGAGATAGCGTGGTGGAATATAGCCTATCATATTCCTTAAGAAAATAAGGAGTTTAACCAAAACAGTCCCGTCTTGATTCGATGAGTACGTTTTGAGTTCACTGCCAACAAAGAAACAAGCAAAGAGAAATACAAAAATTCTAAAAATAAATTATTTGGTCTAATTAACGTTTATAATACCAAGAAAGAAAAGTATCTCCACAAAAAATTTGAATATATAGACATACTTTAGAAATGTATTATATATGTATGGATATAAATAAATCAAAAACCAAATGAAATTTTTTTTTAATAATACAGTAATCACTTTAACTAGGTTAGTTTTATGTTTAAAAATAATACAGTTTATTTAACGTTGTTTTCCAAGGAAACTTTAAGTAAAGTTAATCTTAACGTCCTTATCTAGTAGAGCAAAGAGGTTAAGCCAATATCTATAATTAAAAGATAATTATATTTCAATATAAATAACTTTATATTAATCATTAATGGTGCATTGTACTCTATGAAATCTTTACTATTAGCTAAGCGACGTGCGTGATTATAAACCCAGCCTATCTATGTAAATATAAGATCAAACGACAGCTGAAATTTTCCTTATTTGTATTTTTTAATTTTCAAAGAAAAACTATCCACCCTCTAATGTGAATGCATAAAATGACTGAAAACATACCTCCCAAAACACTCGTTTCCAAGGAGATTTGTAATAGGTTTGTTGATGTTTCCAAACCCATTGTTGCCAAGGAGACTTAAAAAGAAGATTTATACATTAAAATGTAGTATACTATATTTGAATACATTATTGTTAAAAATTTCTGTAACCACACGACCAGTCGATTTTTTTGACACTGATTTTCTCGATGAGCTTAAAAATAAGGAGTACAACCGAATAACAATTAATGTCTTCTCGATCTGACGAGTACTTTTTGAGTTTACTGGTAGCAAACAAACAGACAATCGAATGTATAGACATATTTTGAGTTTTATTTTATATAGAGATTATATTTTTAAATCAAGAAATTGTATCAAGGCTAAATGTACTACCTATAAACTGATTAACTATTTTAACCTAGAAACACACAACTATGGTAGATACTAATGCCGCGTTCAAAGTAGTGGACTAAGTTTGCGTGAATAAACCAATGGAGCATACACTTGTATTTACTCCTTATGTAAAATTATTTGGTTTTTCGTTAATTATTTTGGGTTGCCAGAGGAGTACTAGTATTTAGGGAATATTTTGTAGCTTATTAATTTTAATGGTAATTAAAATAATATGAGCACGGATTGGCGTTTCAAACAATAGGGTGTGATGGGATGGACTAGATAAAACAAATGCAACACAGGGGTAGGGTGTAATGAGGGGGGATGAATAGAACTAGCTCAAGATAGGGATAGGCTGTAGTGGGGGGTACTGAAGATAACTAACTCAAAATAGGGATAGGCTGTAATGAGGGGGACTGAATAGAACTAGCTCAAGATAGGGATAGGGTGTGATGAGATTGACTGGACATAATTAGCCCAATATAAGGATAAGCATATGTAATAATTACGGTAATGAGTTAGGGATGATGAAAGTTGAATTTAAAGGAAGTGTACTCGTATTTTGCGTCGAGGTGTAGTGTAAAGCCATTTAGGAAAAAAACATTTATCAGTACACCCAACCGGAGCTAGAATCCCGATATGCCTGTCATAGGAAGAATAGTATATTAAGATCTCGATGCATTAAACAACGAGGCTATCAAAGCAGGTTCTGAAATTATTAAATACATCTATGTTACTACTAAATAACATAATTATGTAATTAAGACAGGTTTTTACCAGCTACTATTAAAAAAATATGTCTTTGTATTTCTCTTGTTTCTAAGCTGACATAATTTTAAATAACCACTATGAATGTTTGAATTTTCTTGAGCAACTTTGGTAATTTGATACTACTAAGCCCACTTCCTTTGTCCCTATTTGAAAAAATGTTTTACAAAGTTCTTCACAAATATTCCTACACAATACATAATTGTAAATGGTAAGGCCTACGTCTGTGTGGATTTGTTTAATATTTCCCCTCGAAACAGATATATTGTCCCCTAGTCTGTCTCCTTTTAGACACTGTTTACTAAGACAATAATGGAGGTTTTTAGATGTCAAATTACAAAAGTAACTCAAGTACAAAAGAAAAGTTGATAATAGTGTAGGCCTATTTTATTTCTATTTCGGGAAAAGATGTTTAAAATTTAATCCTACAGACATGTATTATTTAAAAGAAGAAACATCACGAATATAAATATTTATAATAATCTGTTTAGTACAGTTAAGTAATCATTGTATTAATAAATAATAGGATTTTGACCCTTATACCACTTTTGGACATTTTCCTCTCTGTGTTTTCTCTGAGGACAGAATCTCCCTGTCTTTTATTATTCAGTTTTACTCTCTCCCTGTTCGGTTGTTCTACTTGTTAAAATGTTCATCTTAATTAAGAACTCAAATAAAAACAGTGTCAACTTTTGTCTTTTCCCAACGTCTATTCTCATTTATAAAAACACTTCTTTAAAAACAAATACAAAATAAATATTAAGTCAGCCTAATCCGAGAGCCATCATGGTCACGTGTGAAAAATGTAAAATGTTTAGGAACAATATACTGAGAAATAATACAAAGGATCTTTTGTTGTGATCAAGGAGAGTTTATAAAAGAGGAGGATAAAAATGATTGTTTGAATATAAGTTTCGTGGCACATTATAAAAGGCTTTATGATAAAATGCAAAATATAAAGTTATTTATAATAATCTTCCTAGTAATTTATATAATCACGTCTCAGGGATACCAGTGATGAATATCGTTGATGAACCAGGGACCCCTGGAATACCGGCTAGGGGAGAAGGAAAGTAAGTGGATACAGATGAGACATCGGAAGTTGTTCCTTACTTGAAGAGCCCTGCTCGCTTTCAAACAAGTGTGATGCTGGGCTGGAGCTATCGAGCACTCCAGGGATGTCGACTGGCCACGGTAGGATATGACCAGAGAATAAAAAGAAAATGGGACTCCCTACAAGTAAAAGATAAAACTAATTGTGTATACGACGGCACTAGGTATAAGTTAGGTTAAGTTAGATCTAAGTCCAAAGCAGGCATATCAAAAGGAAAAGAATGTATATAGCCAAAATAACTTCAATAGGGAAATAGGGACAAGTATAGTTATAAGTTATCATAAATTAAATAATGGTATTGATATATAGTAGATTGAGCTGCTAACAGGCACAGGTCGTGGTAAATTGGTAATGATCAATAACAGGACAGGTAGTTTTAGTAGTAGTATATGTTTATATTCCAGAAAGTTTATGTGTAAAAATTTTAAAATAACTATATAGAAGGCATATCGTAATATGAACAGAGCAAAAAAAAGTCCTGATTTATAGTAAAATAAGATGTCAGGCCAAATGTATAAGGAAATTGAAAAAAAATATATATATATATAATCACTACTAGGCGTTCGGTGTTGAATTGACTATCGTAGAATTGAATGTTGTATCTGTCAATTTGTGACTGGTGATCGTGTAAAATTATTGGGTTAAGTAATTGCACGTTAAATAACCACGAAACAAATTATATTTCTATTTTAGCTACTATGGTATATTCTCTATACCACACCACCACCAAAAAATAAATGGTACATTGCACCACACCAACTTTCTCCCTCTTTTATCTTAAAGCAGACATTTGCTACAAACTCGTAAGAACTATTGAAACGAGATAATAGGTCTATACATTGTTGTAGAAACACTACACCAAAGATAATAAATGAAATAATAGACATTACTTACTCTTTGGCATCAGGCAATAGGAACACTGTTACAGGAAAATTGAGAAAAGAGAAATATCTCTGTCCACCAAAAACATAAGAATCAAATTCATTTTCAAAGACTTAAAATAAATATTGTTATTATTATTATTGTTAAAAACAATATCTAGATATAAAATTTAACCCAAATCGTTTGAGTTAATTTCGAAGAAAGTTTTTTTTTTTTGCCCTATAGTAGACTACCCTTAAATTTAGGGTTGGATATCTAATCCCGAAAACCTCTTGGAGGGACCTATGAAAGCCTAATATACCAAGTTTTAGGCCACTCGTTAAAAGAGTTTCATCCGAGGTACAGCCTGTGGTACATCCAGACAGATGGACATACAGATTGTTACACCGTCTCCATTGCCTTCTACTTAACGACCACAATTAAATAAAAGGGAGAAGGTGAATCTACATAAGGGAAAATATAAGCAGAATTAAAAATATAACAATAATATGGTTTATTCAGTATAAACGTAGATAAAGCAAAGTACAGTGGTCTCATTATATCATTCTGAATAATGCTGAAAATAATAACGTGAAGCGCAGAATGTAAACATCCCATGTTTACATTTATTACAGGTCGTCTTTAAGAGACACAAAATTACGTAGATTTTAACATCAATAGAGAAGTTAAACTACCAAAAGTGAAGTGAAGTAAGATATCCACAAAATGAAACAAACATTAAATATTCTTGCCTGATGGGCTCCTCAAACAATTACAAGTTACAATACGAAATTTACAAAACATAACGCGAGAGTTTGACTTCCAGACTCAAGTCAAAACCTCCCGGGACTAACTATTTCTTAGAAAAAACTAAAGATTGAAATTTAGAACAAAATTAAATTATATAAAAAAAATAACAAGCATGATTTTATTTCTACAGTCGCGTGAAATAGCAAAATACAAAAGTCCACACATTTTAACATTTTACATTTAAATTCACTCAATACAAAATTACCAATGGTGGATTTCAAACCAAACTAATAAACTAACAAACTAACCAACCGCGCCTAAGTGGCGGCATACAAGTTACATTTAAGCGACTGAGATAATAAAGAGAAAAGTTAAATATTAAGCAAAACACAAAATAAAGATTTTAACACGAAAATATTATAAGTCGAAAATGAATAGAGTTCTTTATAAGTAACAGCCATAGTTACGTTCCAATTTATTATGTATGAATGTTTATCCGATCATTGTCCAGGTCGATGACAATGATCCGTCCTCGTTCGTAGATTTTAGATAGTCAACATTTTTAGACAATGTCAGCCTGTTTTATAGTGATTTTCGTTGCACGGAAAGAGGGGAGGTAATTTCTAGCACGTAGTTGCTAGCTGTCATCGGTCACGTAGGCACTTTGTAGGGTTGTTCCATCGGAAAATTAGAACAAGTCGGCGATCATTGGATGTTTGTGTTGTTTGGGGAAGTTCATCTGACATCCGTCAGAGGGCGGGTGGATTGTTGTCTTCTAGCGTACTCCATGTTGTCATTCCTCAGTTTCAATCTGACTAGACGGAGAATGACCACGCGTTGATTGTAGACTTTCGTTAGCTCGGCCCATTCTTCACATTGGCTGCACGGTGTAGTTCAGCTTTGGTGGCGGCTAGTGATAGAAGATTTCAAAGGTAAGTTCCTGAACAAATATGAGTGTAATATTACAGAGAATTGTACTGTATGAAATATACTGTGTCGTATTATCTTTCCGTATTAGCCTACAGGGACTACAACAGAGAATAGTACCATTGTAGGGATTCTATTTGGGTCGGAATTATTGAGCGGGTGGTATGAATTCTTGATAGTTACGTATCAACATTATAATGGGATGGATCCAATTGTAACTAACTGTAAGTTAACGTTACAAGATGTCATCGCGAACACTTTTTTTTCAGGAGGTCATTAAACGTCAACAATTATCAAAATCTCGAGATCATTTTTTTAACGATCATTATATTTCTCTCTCCGAGGTGTCGAGAGAAAGTAAAAACGACAAATTCAAGTTAACTCATCCACCAACTTGGGTTTGTGGGAAGGGCTTGTTGAGAATATCTTGTGTCAAATAGTACTTTTACTGATTTCTACTTCTCGACCCCTACAAAGCTAGGCAACGTGTGAAACTTGCAATCAGAATAAGAGTGATACGGGGGGTGAAGGGAGGGAGTGGTTTAGGCGCAGGATGCAGAGATCGTGATCCGCTTACAAGAAATAAGCCAGGAGACTTTGGAAACTAATTCTACACGAAAACTGTTGGGAATCGAAAACTCTCAACCCTTCAATGTGGAAAGGTTTGGTCGCCACTATTAACGATAAAACAAAACTGGTCTCGTATTGCTGTTATAGAGTTTAGTTTTAGTTGATCTATGGATGTTATAAATGGGAGGGCATGAATTAGATGGTTAAACAAAACATTTAGAAACAAGGCGAGCTCCAGTTTTAGTCTCTAAAATAAATAGCAACGTGATTTTTTTTAAATTATAAAATCACGTCAACATATTATTTTTTAGTAAAACGGCAAAGAGTTAAATTGTAATATATAAATCCTAATCTTACTGTTAGAAAAGTTACTAGAACTACTTTCACTTATCCATAAGTTTAGTCATGTAATCTGCAGTTACCATAATAAATAGAAACTATCAATAGTCAAAATAACATTAATAGTACAGTAAAATGCTATCAATGCTAGCCACAAAAAAAAAGTTTTTATATTTTAAAAGGTTCTTCCAATCAGAATCTTATTTTATAATTTAAAATAGATGTTTATAGAAGACACTAGCGCCTAGTGCTAGATTTGATTATTACTTTTAGTTATTTATATTTGTTACATTGAACTAATATATTTACCTATTGTTGATATATTTAAAAAAAAAAGGGTTTCTAAGGTTTCGTCATATAAGTATGGGTGGATAGGGCTAATCAGGGGATCTACATCCGAATTTACGTGTAGTGGGGGTAGGAAAAGCTGCCCTAGTCCAACAGGTCAAAGGTTTAGTTCCCAGTTGTCAAAGATCAATTCACTGACTGATGATATTCTCATATAGATTAGAGTGGGGATATATACTAACCGGAACTGGTGAGCACGCAGACAAAGTCGTCAGTCTCGTTTCAGGCTCATGAAATAAGGTGTCCTCTTTTCTAAATAAATCTCCCTTCCTCCCTCCACGATAGTTCTGGCACACTAACTATAATTGTAACACTCCAAGCACCTACCATATGAATAATAATTTCTAGTCCGGACGGGTAGTAATACGTGGGGCACAGAAAACATGGAGCGTTATTACTATCTGTCTTAAAATTGGTCCATTATTACCATAATAATCTCCTGCTATACCCCACTGTAAAGTGCATCAGTGACCTTTTGTATTAATATTATTATTTGAGATGTATTATGTACACTTTCTTAAATAAGTGATTATTTCAGCACACGACTTATAAACTAACTTATCTATAGAACAGACCCAACATCCATCACTGTGAAAGGGAAGGCCCACATTTGACCAACGATTAATTTTTTCAGCCATTCCGTAAATGGGAGGTCTCTTTAGGGATTGAACTAAAGTATCGGTCGACCTTTAGCAGCCATGGTTTGTATGATTATGAAATGTTGAAGTTTTTATGGATGTGTTTGTGTGAAGGAATGTGTCCTCAAGACTTCAGAGAGTTCAGTTGGTAGAGAAGTTACACGTTAAGTCAGAGGTCACGGGCTCAAATTTTCAAATGTATCATTTAAGTTTATCAAAGGATCATGTTATCTGTTACCAGGAAAAACAGGATTAAGACTGAGGTTATCAGGGAAAGAGAAGGAGTTCAGGGAGTACATGAGATAGTATGGACATGTAATGAGGATGTTGGGTCACATTAAACGGTAGAGGAAGCTCATCTGAAATGGTATGAACATTTAATGAGAATATGGAAGTAAATGAAACAGTAGAGGAAGCAAGACTGAGATGGTATGGACATGTAATGATGATGTTGGAGGAGATAGTAGAGGAAGCAAGTCTGAGATAGTATTAACATGTAATGATGATGTTGGAGCACATGAAACAGTGGAGGAAGCAAGGATGAGATAGTATGGACATGTAATGAGGATGTTGGAGGAGATAGTAGAGGAAGCAAGACTGAGATGGTATTGATATGTAATGAGGATATTGGAGTAAAGGAAACAGTAGAGGAAGCAAGACTGAAATGGTATCAACATGTAATGATGATGTTGGAGTACATGAAATAGTAGAAGATGGAGACTGTGATGAAGATTAAATATGTAGAAAAAAGAACAAAAGGGAGACCAAGGTGCCAAGTTCATAATCAGATTGAGTGTGCCTCATGCGCGGTGCTATACTAAATACAAGACGATGTATACCTAGACCAGACTGGAATGGAGCAGTTTCATATGCGAAACTAGTTCTTACCATCTCCGTTTAGGTAGGTGTCGTCATGAAGGAATGTTGAGTTTAAAGGGAGTGTACTGATCATTTGCGTGAAGGGAGAATGGAAAGCCATTTATGAAAAAAAAATCTTAGTACACCCAAATAGGATTTGAACCCCAGTCTCCTCGTCATTGACAGTCCAGTCGATTGGCGGAGACCATGCGGCCCCCAAAGCAGGGAAGAATTAGTTACTCAAAGGGTTAGACTAGTGATATTTTGAGAAAAGACCTCCTGCACACCCTGTTAGAGTGTAACTTCGACCCACACTATACCATGGTCAACCCTAACGGTAAGTGAACTATCGAAAATGTGAGGGCGATGAAAGGGTAGGTTGAGTAGTTGACTTCCGGTACAGATATTTTCTGAACATCAGCAGAGCTCTGAAAAAAAGTCAAACGCAGCCCCCAGAATCTCGGTAACTATTTTTTAAGTCAGGCCACAAATATGTTGTTAGTAGTCCTGACCAATATCCTTCAAATATGATATTGGGATCACGTCTTCTTTCTAGTTCTTAGTGGGGTAAGGCAGGGTCTAAGAGAGGGCTACAGTAAAAACGTGACTCAGGTTTATTCTTTTTCATCTTAACGACATGAGAATAATGGCCAAGGAAGAATCTCACTGGGCAATATCGGTGGTACAGCCCGCAGGTTCAAAGTGCAGTTAATCACAACCTGGATTTTATTTTGGCGTTTGTAAGTATCGATTTTGTGTTTTTTAAACGGATTAAGTAAAAACCAGTAAGCTAGTTCCCTTCTTTGTCCTGGCTCACGTAAACAGTTTTTGAAAGGTTCTACAATCTTCGTTCGATTTGTTCAACTTGTTCTGTAAGTAACCTCCTTTTTTTTTTAATGTAGTTTGCTTGGATTGGTGTGGTTTGTAATGGCCCTATAGAGGCAGCTAATTGTCACTTGGCAAAATAGAAAACATGCTGACATTTTTAATAAAAGACGTAATACTAACCATATTATATTAATATGTAATATTTCAGTGTCTTTAGTGTTTCTAGATTATGATTTCTAATCAAAGATAGTATTATTATGTTGAGAACAACCTTTAGTAATGGTTTACTTAACTCATAGCGCCTACACATTATTAGGAACTTTCATATCAAAGGTGCCGCCACATATACGGGTAGTATCAAATTGTTCTGTAAATATAGTTATGTATAAAAGGTGCCACCACATATATAGGATGTGTAAAAGGTGCCATCACTTATATAGGATGTATAAAAGGGTGCCGTCACATATGGAGGATATATCAAAGGATTCCACCACATATAGAGGATGTGTATCAAAGTGTGTCGTCACTTATGAAGGATATATCAAAGGATTCCACCACATATAGAGGATGTGTATCAACGAGTGCCGTCACATATGGAGGATATATCAAAGGATTCCACCACATATAGACGATGTGTATCAAAGAGTGCCGTCACATATGGAGGATATATCAAAGGATTCCACCACATATAGAGGATGTGTATCAAAGAGTGCCGTCACATATGGAGGATATATCAAAGGATTCCACCGCATATAGAGGATGTGTATCAAAGAGTGCCGTCACATATGGAGGATATATCAAAGGATTCCACCGCATATAGACGATGTGTATCAAAGAGTGCCGTCACATATGGAGGATATATCAAAGGATTCCACCACATATGGAGGATACGTATTAAAGAGTGTCGTCACATATGGAGGATATATCAAAGGATTCCACCACATATAGAGGGTGTATCAAAGGGTGCCGCTACACATAAGATGTGTATCAAGGGGTGCCAGCACATATAGGGGATGTATCAAAATTTCTCCTAATTTAAAGCCACTCTGATAAAAAAGGTGAGATTAATTGGTTTGAGGTGTCAGTCTTGAAAGAGATTGGAATTCCACTAACGTGGAGGCTGGTATTCGAGCCCCACCAGGAGTGGTACAGTGGGGTTTTTTCCTAAATGATTTTCCAGTTTCCCTCCATGAAAATACAATACATTACCTCTAAATTATACCTTTCTCATTCCTACCTCCCATTAATGTAAATATGTGGATATTTTGGCAGGTTAGAAAAACGCGAGAAAGAACAATTTTTTTATGGGATGTCACATTTCGTGAGATGAAGCTGAAAATGAACGGCTAAGCGCACCATACAATTTAGTACAAATAATAATACAATTTGTAGGATAAATAATTGATTGTGAAATACTATAATTTTCTTCATTTGAAAACATATATGAGTACATTGATTAGTGTTTATCTTTTATTTTTTGGCACCATGTCTTACTGTATGTTCAGATCATACGCAGTGATTTTAATTTTATAATTTATTTTGGTAATATTCATTGTAATTTTAGTAAGGAGAATTATGTTAAATTAATAATATAGGGCGTGCACTTTTATGTTACATTTACTTATATTGATATGTATAACTTCTTTTAGTCAATTAAATCAAGACAGAAATCAAGAATAAAAAACATGCAAGATGATATATTTAGAGAAATTATTCATTCTATCATGAATTATGAAGTCAATTCAAACAATTGTATTTTAAATAAGTACAACAGCACTTCTAAAAGGTCATTGGTAAAAAGTTACAATAATAATATTCTAAAATTATTTAATTAGCAGATAAACAGGGAAAAACTATTATGTGATGATTAAAATATCTTAAGCAATAACAGGTTATTGGAGTGGCTGATAAGCAAATTGACTAAAAGATGAATTAGAAATTTGACTAGATTATAGTTAATAATACCTTAACAATGTTAACAGAGATAATTAATATTCATGAATTGTTAATAAATTTGACATAAAGTATTTTAAATCTCTATTAAAGATAAGACTTATCAAGTAGAAGTCATTAAACAAAAATAATAGGTAGTTGATATGTCATTAATATGTAACTTATAAGTTAAACTATTTATATATTCTAGTAAATTATTAGAAAAACAGGTTAGCAAGGAAAGCGTGTTCTGTAAAGAATAAAATATTTTAAGCAAATAACAGTTATAAGAATGACTGATAGAAAGGCAGACAAAAGATTAATTGGTTTGACTGAATTGTTTTTGATGTACGTACCTTACAAATGTGAACAAGGACAATTAACAGTGTAAAATATCGATATAAAACATTTTAAAAACATATTTAAATGAAAGTTTTTTATCAAGTAAAATCTTTAACAAAAATACGTAATAACAATCTATTAGTATTGAACTTATTTGGTAAAGTTAATTATTTATATAATTTTGCCTGTGTTAAATATCGAGAAAATTTATTATTTAGGAGATTTAATTGAAAATAAACGGGTGTGTTTCATTCAGATTATACTTGCACTGAGTTACGATTTGTGAAAGATTGTATAGCATATATAAGTACAAATTGATTGATATGAAAGAAGTGTAACACTAATTATAAATATAGCTTATTAAGGGCTTTATAATAAGTTGACGTTCATCATCTGTTTGATTTTGATTACTCTTCTTATTTAGTGTTGAACAATTATGTTAGTTTTGGCTGGACGACGACATGTTTCGGTGATTATGCCGTCTTCAGATCTTCAAATTGGGATTCTGGCTGTCAGAAATATATTAGGTGTTGTGTGCCTTGCAAAACAATGCTCAATTTGGTCCCCAAACTCTGGGGACAGGATCCGTACTAAATATACTTACTCACCCTCTCTTTCTAATAGACGGGGACAGAATGGATATTAAATCCTACCTATACAACTTCTCTTCCAAATGAACCTGGCTTTGAAAATGCTATACAGTTATTTGAACAATCACTTGAGACTTCTGCTGATCACTAACCTATTAATACACATGCATTGAGTTCCCTGTTTAGCATGGTAGTTGATCTTAGTATCCAGATCAATAATCTCTCTAAACAGGACTAGTGTTTGAGAGATGTCAACGTGTTCCTAAAAGCTCAAATTTCAGAGCTTGGACATGAAGACCCCTGCTTCACTAAATTCAGTGGTGACTCAATGATTTATACCTTCTTTATCTTCGATTTCCAAAATTATTTTCAGTTATATTTACGTCCTCTAAATGTTCACCCAAAAGGTCTTTTAGCAAATTAGTTACTTAATAAGGATATAAATTCGGTTACGCCACCACAATCATTACACAATCAGCATCTAAGCCACTACCTGAGATTACAAGAACGTAAGACTGTGAATTTAAATCCGAGTCACTTTATAGAAGAAGAGTCATCTAGTCACAACACGCGTAAGAAAACGCTGAGCAAACGCCCTCGTTCCCATAATTCGCTTACTGGGGGTAAAGAGGCCACCTACCTACAAACTATCAATAAGATCTTCAATAAAAGATCTTTCTTTGTTATTCGACTCCCTCTGGAAGATGCTGCCTCTTAAAATAAGTCCTACCTGTCAAAAGAACTAAAAATTAATTTCTTGCACTGTTAGAAATTAAGGACAAAATGTAACCCCCCATTCCTAATCCATATCTATGTAAAATAGAGCGATTTCCCATTAATTATTTGCGGTGACCTTTTGACCTTCTGGTTGTCTCGTGTCTCCTTTCAACTGGAGACTGCGCAGTTTATTTCCAAGGAACAACCTTGTGAGCCCACCCCCAAGAAAACAACGTCAGCAAAGTAGTTGAGTCTCAGGACATCAATTATTCTTGTGGCCCACTCCCGACCGTCAATGAAGTGCTGGAGGAAACAGTAAACCCTGGTACTTAAGTGGGTACAAGTGAGTTTTTATTATATTACCAAAATGTTTGTGGTCTTAGAAACAAAGTTGTTAACCAATGTTTGTGTGAATACATTTTCTCTATTTTTTTTTGTCGTACCTTGGCTATCTAGCGATTATATTAGTGATAGCTACTTTCCTCCAAACTATAGTGATCTTATATCTGATGACGGCGCTACTGCTTAAAAGGGTGGAGGTGTTACCATATCATTTGTTAAATATATCCCATGTATGTTCCGAAGATCTGATCTAGAAAATAATATGGAAGATTTCGGAGCTCAGCTCCTCGAATCTATGGATCCTCACCTTAATTTTTTAGGATGGTCAGATACCTTTAGAAGATAATCTTTGAAGTGGTCTTCGACCGACAAAATTTTGAAAATGGAATTATTTCAGAAACTAGGCTATTTGGGGTGGTCCTCACCTGAAAAATCTCCAAAATGACATGAATCTAGAAGCTATTTAGAGCTTTTCTCCTCTGACTTTTTCTGCCAGTTAGATAACTCTAGTCTAGTAGTTATTTAAAGTGGTCTTCTCCGGCAAATTTTTGATAATAGAATGCATCTAGAAGTAATTTGGAATTTGATTTAAGATCATCTTTCAGCTTCATATTCGATAATATCAGAGGATTTGAAATATATCTAAGGGGGATTTATTCCAGGGAGGGGCAAATTATTTCCAGGGGTGGCAGAGTCCCCCATAGTTCCACTGCTCTTGCTATCCACACATAATATATATTCGGTATTCGTGAATGAACTGCTCTCAGGCGATTATTAGTCCTCTTAGATGTATGGTAGTCTACCGTCTCTATGTGGAACAATGTTCGTTACTTGGTATGCACGACAAATATTACTACATGAAAATGAATATTTTTCCACACTTGCGTGAGTCATATCGGATTTTGAATAAACGTGGACGAATAACACAAGTGTGGACCCGGCTATTTTTTTTCTAAAATTTGAACTTTAATTTTGTTTTTTTGTATTAATTTTCTAGCATTCACAGGGGGGTCAACTGACCCTCTGACTCTCCCCTGAATCCACGCCTGAGCATTGGCACAAGGTGAAGTCTGTTTATCTGCTAAAAGAGGCTTTATATGTCTTCCAATTATGTAACATATTCGAGGCGAGAGCTAATAAGAAAATTATACCTCTTATTTCGTTGTAACTTATTTTTTTAATAAACAAATAAATAAATACAACATGATATAATATTGTATACTCGTTCTTAAAAAAATAAAAACAACTAAAATAAAATCTAAATATAAAATAAATGTTTGTGCAAAACTTCATCATTATTTAGGAGTAAACTAAGATAAATGGTATGGAACTCCGCACGGACTTTCTCACTCCATTGTTTAAAAATGGAGATATTTATTCAAAACTCGTAATATATGTGAAGCGAAATAATATACACTATCAAACCCGAGAAAACATTGTGTTATAATTACGTTAAACAATTTTTGACTGGCGGATTTTAATTTTATGATTTTCTTTTTAAGGAATTAAAGTGCTCACTAGTATATTTGGATGAAAAAATCTATATTGAGTCCACAAGGGTCAATACTGCGTATTAAAATTTCGACTTACGGACACAATTCTCGACATTTTATTAGGGGTTTCACATCTTATGGCTATCGCATTAAAATTAAATTCCTCAATTATAAATTTAGACCAATAAAAAAGTAAATATTAATTATTGAGTCTAAATGATAGAGCTAGATCATTGCTGTACAAATATTTCCCCTAAGAGGTTAAAGAAAAATTAACATTAACTTTTGAGAGACTTACTTATCTGCTTAATCTATGGAATTAGAAAATTATTGCGTTAAAACTTGTAACCTAAATGTAATTTTCAAAGGAAAATGCAAATAGCCATTTTATTTATAATCTTAATCAACGGCTAAATATGAATTTTAAATAAAATCGTTAGAGCAGATTTTGAGAAAGTGGATTTGGTTTCATTTCGCCCTTTATTAAAATACTATTAATTTTAGAGTTAAACAGAAACACAGACAGACGACATTGCAAAAACAACTTTTTAGGTTTCGGGGGGTCATGAAACGTCGACTTCCATCAATATCTCAGGTTAGATTATTTTGCAGTCGTAGTACACTTACTAGTGTTAGAAATTAAATTTTTTTTTTTTGCGTTTAGATTGAACTAATGGTTTTATGAAAATATGTTTCAAATAAAAGAATTGCATTATAAATAGACCTACATATTTGCAGCGATAAGTAATTTCATATTATGTGAATAAAAAAATGAGAATTTACGAATCAGACTGGAATCGTTTAAGTCATTTTGGCGAAAAAATGAGAGTAGCTTATTTGTTTATAATATTTATAAATGCTTAGAAATTAAATTCAATCAAAATCGTTTGAGCCAATTTAAAGAAAATCGATTTTTTCTCTTTTCACCCTTCAGTAAACTACCCTTAATTCTAGGGTTAAATATCCAATTCCAAAAACTCCTTGGGGCAACCCTATGAAAACTCTAGAAACCAAATCTTAGCCCAATCGGTCTAGTCCGAGGTACAGACGGAAATTCAAAAATCACTTTTTCGGATTCGGGGGAACATGAAACATCGAAATTCATAAAAATCTTGAGTTCGATTTTTTTGACAATCCTAATACTTTCTCTGCCGGTAGATATTACCTGTAAGATAGCGAGAAAGTTAAAAATGTCGTCTGACAGAGCGATTGGGTGGACTGGATTAACATCTTAGGAACGTTTGTTTAGTCAAAGTTAATATTAAAAATTATTATTTATTTCATTTAAAGCAATAAAGATGAGTAAATTAAGTTAATAAAGCCTACTAAATATAATTAAACTGTACTAGCATGTATCCATATTATTGTCGCAACCCCCTTCCCCGTGGTCCTAACGTGCCAGGGTGGCTTGCGGGGAAGGATAGGAACGTCAGCAAAATTTATGTGTGGTCTCGTAATTTATAGACAACTTTGGTTTGTAGAGTTTACTATAGCACTACTAACTACTATAAAATGTGATTTAATAATAAATTTACAAAAAAGACAGAGCTGGTTTGGTAAGAAATCCTTGACTGATGGCCTGACTGATACACTCGGTGGTCCCACACGGATACGAACCCCGGTACCTTGGGCATGACTGTTGCCCTTCAACACAAGTATACAATGCCCCTCGTCCAAATCCACGCAACCCCTACAACGGGCTGTAAGAACCCTTTGAATAGATATTATTTTGTCAGCCCGGATAGCTCTAAAACAGAACCATATATATTACAAATTAGCCTGGTTACCAAGAAAAATGCTGACACCTTGTTTTGAGTTGTCAGCTCTTGTTTACTAACTAATCAAAACAAGCTAACTAGACCAGTTGTATCACCTGCAACTTTCAACACTTAAAGTGTTAATTTTAACAAACATCCCAATATAGGGCAGGGTGATTATATTATATTATATTATATCTGCCTGTATTTTTGTAGATATGTGTGTGTTCCATCCAAATTACGACACATTATTTTATTAAGAATTTCCACTATTATTAGTATAAAAGTAGTAACCCACACTGGTAATTCCCACTTTATTTTGCCCCGTGTATATGTAACAGCTGAATATAATTAAACTATTGGTTTGGATTTTATAGATTCAAAATTGAAATTAAATGCACCCTCATATGTGTGAAAGGAGAGTCCGGAACCATTTAGAACAAACTCCTGGCTAGCTGAGATTCAAACTCCGATCTCCCCATCACGGATAAGCCAGACTATATTAACTTGAAACCTTTGTCTGGATAAGCCAAATTTGATTTTTAAAAAACTTGTTAAATTTGAGTTGTCTTGTATGCCTCCCCACTCCCCTTTCTACATCAATTTTCACCTCGAAATTGATTCTCAGATATTAGTCACAAATAGGCCTACCACTTAACCAAATCATGTTTTAGAATGTAATAACAATAATTGAAGGCATAAAACCCGAACGGTTAGTAAAACGCGGTGCTAAAAAAACAAACAAAAAACAATAATTGGAATTCAGATTAAATTTAGTCCAAACAGAAGCTACATTATTTAGACTCTAATAGGATAATTATTAATTGAATATCAACAGTTGATTAAATGAACTCTAATCTGGGAATACATTCATATATATGTTTTTTAATTGAAAAATATAAGCTCATTTAAATTTAGAAAAAAAAAATATTAGTCAAACTGAATAAACCGTTTTTATATGAGTCGTCGAATAGAGATTAGGAAGATCGATTCAATGCAGTCGTCATTTTGCCTGTATCGATACCTAGACCTCGAGACTTATGAATATAGAGAGCTATCCCTAGGTCGAACGACGACTGCTGTACCGTGCAGATAAAACATGTGAAATGTAATTACACCGGATCACAGTTTTGGAGAATTGTACGCGCAACGCATCTGCATAGGAGCCCGGGCAGCTCGCTAGTTCTGTCGATCGCCGCTGCCTAGCGCGACAGGGCCGGGAGGGGTGGAGTGAGAAGAGAAATAAATACAACCCTCTACGCCTCTACGGCTTTCCTTTTCTCTCTCAGGAGTAGCTTATATAAAGTGAAGTGTTGAGTTGATTCTAGTCATATTTGTATAATATATGCAAATTATTAGGTTAGGTATTTAGCACGTACTTTCTGAATTGAGCTATATTAGAAAACTACTAACAAACTAACTAAAATAAAAATTTAACCAATATAACCTTTTAGTTTTCTATATGTGTGCACTGATTCTTACAACAGTCCAATTTTAATAAAAAAATACCCTTATCTGAAAGTAAGAAAATTTACTAGATCTACTTTCCCGTATTCATACGTCAAGTCATCGGATCCTTAGATGTCACTGTTGATAGATGTTACCAATATTTTAAAAATAACACTATTAATACAGTTATATGTTATTTATATTTGCAAATATATATAGTTTATAGTTTATAGTTTCTTAGCGGACAATTCTATGAAAATTAATCATACCCTCTGGGTCTATCCGAATATTTCCACTGTTGGGGTAAGAATGAGAAAGATGGATTTAGAGAAAATATAATCGCATCTATATGGAGGAAAATTTGGAAGCAATTTATGAAAATAATACACTCTGTTTACCCAACTGGTATTCAAGCCTCGATCTCCCTGTAACTGGCAATCCAGTATAATGCAATTAAGACGTCTTAGGACGTGTGACCATAAATACGGGTCCTTCAGCTATTAGTTCAACACTTTGGATATAACTTTCACTAGTACTTTTTTTCTGTCATGCAAAGAATCAAACTCAGGACATTTATTTCAAAAGACAAACACACTACCGATTGACCTATGTAATCGCTTACATAAACTCGTGTAAGATTTTTTCTAGCTAATACGTTTAACATCAGGGCTATTAATTGTTTAAACTAATGAATAATTGATGTTGTTTTTTGAAAAAATACATTCTCATTTACCTTTAAATAGTTGGGAAAGCTTCAGGGAAGAAATAAATATGGAAAATCATCCCCAGTGAAGCTGGTCTATATTCGAACCTCTGACCTCCAATCTCCATCGTTTTAGTCCGATGCAAGACTGATTCCCTAGATTGCTTCAAAACATACTTCCTAGTATTGTAATTGACTGTTTTATTTCTCCATCTGATATATTTTTCTGTATTATAATTAAATTATTGAAACTTTTTTAACGAGTAAATTATGCCGGTATCAAGGGGGTAACAGCTAGGCAGAAGGCAAATAACTATCTTGAAGAAGAATGGCAAAAGGATTAGACGAATAGTATATCGGTAGAAGGGCATACAAGCTCTTTCCTAGTTTTATTGAAAGAGTGAAAATGAAATTCCTGTAGCCTTAAACTTGATTAGTACACTTTATTACATGCCATGGTCCGTATAAGGCCGCGCTCATTGCAAGAAGATTAACAGATTCTAGACAGTGCGTTTGTGGAAGAGAGTCCACGTTGGAGCATTGTGGTATTAGAATGTGTGGAAACTATAGAAGATAGAAAGGTTCTGCAGGTTCCACTACAAGCTAGGACAATATATCATATATTGCGAGACGTGCATCGGTGGGGACTCTTGGACGCAATCGTGAATGATGCATTGAAAAGAGAACGTGACAGATACGTGGCAGAAATGAAGACTAGGAGATGTATTGCACTTCACATTGAATAAAATGACATAACTGAGGTTGATAACGACATTATTGAAAGTAGGGGAGCAACATCAGACTCTGATGAGGTATTACCGAACTGGCACAGCCCGAATTAGAGTATACAAAATTTATATGTCAGCTAGTAGGGCAGAGCGTGATGGGAAACTCCTGGTTAACCGGAGTCTGGCTGAGGGAAAGCGCTTTCTGGATTACAGTTGTGTGAACTCTTGATGAACCGGAGAGTGCCGGAATACCAGCTAGGAAGAAATTCACCAAAATTAACACTCTCTTAGATGGAAGAATCAACCCCTTACTCGAAGAGTCCATCCTACTTGGAAACAAGTGTGTTGCTGAGATGGAGCTTTCAGGCATCTGGTCCGTCAATCAGTCCGTTGGATGACTGCTGTCAGTAAGAAAGATGTGACAATTAACAATAACTGAAGACCTTGTGGCCAGATAAGACGAATGTTATGTATTTAGGTTTAGTTAGTTATAATTATTACTCTTATTATTATTATTATTATTATTATTATTATTATTATTAGTTTAAGTTAGTATTAGGTTCATATAGGTTGTCGTTTCAATAGGAAGTAGGTGGAGGTAAATCTCCGATCGGGAGCCTCCCAAGGTGGTGGATAGAGGAATGCTCGCCCCACTCTGGATCTTCCACCAATCTGAGGACTATTAGATTCATAGGGTGGTGGGACATCCAGCGAGGCAGGGTACTGGGGGCATAAAATACCCGGGCGGACCAATTAGTAGCATAGAAAATAATAAAGTAGGAATTTAGGACTAGTTTAAGTGTTACTTTCCATAATCTAATATTGTCAAATTAAACTAATAAATTGAAGTAGACAAAAATATTGTAAGTAGAGATGGGTCCTAAGTTACATACAAGGTATCAGAAAAGGTATGTAACGATGAATAAATAAATAAACTATTGTATTACAACTTATTGATTTATACGTGAACATGAATTTCTCTGGAATACGACACACAGTGACTAAAATAGTAGATTAAAAAACTAGACGCCTGGAGTGAAATAAGTGAACCATTTAATTTGTCCCACTATACCGTTCTCTAATTTTAAAAAATGAAGTCATCCTTTTCGTTTACTTCTCTTAGACTGAACAGCTTCCTTATTGATTATAACATATGATGCACTAGTGATTATAATTAACTCTTCATCAGAAATAATGAAAAATAGAGAAAAGCCAAAGCTTCAACTTGACAACCAGCGAAAATGAACGAGAGCATCCGTGAAAACATTCTGTTCGCCTGGTTTGGACGGCAAGGTGAATTTTGAACCAAACGCCGAATAAATTCTATCCTTTGTTTGCTCTCGCTCGCCTAGTGTATACGTGGCTTTACTGGAACCTAGCGTAGTTGGTATCAAATTCTTTACGTTGCAGTTTAGGTGTCAGAAATATAAAACATCAATGGAAGTGCTTCTCACACTATTCCCTGGGCACCTTGTTTCAAGATATGGGGACATCACCTGGCTACCACTTGCGCAAAGTCAACGCCACGTTTCAAGGAGCGCATACAAATAGCTTATATGGCATATAATGGTAGACAAATTAAGGACATTGTTATTAGAACATGAGTAATTCAAGGGTATGTAGAAAATGTTCAACATTTTGTTGTTATTGTTAGTTAAATTTTAAGACTTTATTAATTAAAATAGTATAAGTATAGTGTTATTAAATATGTCAACACTTTCTGCCTCACCCCGTATAAGCACTAAAAATTATTATTATTATTATTATTATTATTATTATTATTATTATTATTATTATTATTATTATTATTATTATTATTATTATTATTAGCTCCGCGTCTTACTACCCGTTCGGGTTATACGTACTTACGCTAATGTGTAATGGTAGGGTGATTGTGAAATGAAATGGAGGACCTACAGTTTAACGTGGGATCCGAACCACGGTGGAGGCCTGGCATTCCTCACATTCACAAGTTGTGATTAATACACATCTTGTCAGAGGTGAAGGAAGTGTTTGGCAATCAGATAAATCCGTGCCGGGACCGAGGTTTGAACCACGGACCCTCAGCACAGAAGTCTGACACCTTACCCCTAGACCACCAGGTCACCTCACTAAAAATTGAATTGAAATAAATTTTGTAGTAAGATAATATCTAGTGACAGTGCAACTGCGCTTGGAGGAATGGATTTGGAACAGAAGAAGTGATCGTGCGCGTTTATTATATTAAGGACTAATAAATGAAATATGAAACATTTCCAATTTCTAAATGTTTGTGATTTTTACGTTTTCGTATAGTGTGGTTAAATTTATGGAGCCCTAATTTGGGGAAATATTGGCTCATTTAAATGTCAATTCTATTACATGTTTTTGCAATTGTTAGAATCATTTTTATATATTTAACGGCACGGTTGTTGAAACCATTTAAATTAGTTTTTCTATTATATTTTATTTGAGTGTTGTTCTTATTATTAAATAACTTTTTTAATGGGCTATTTTTAATTTACAAACAAATATTTCAATTTTTTTTTAAACTTATAAGTGATTGTCGTTCTTATTTTAAGAAAATGTTATGTTTTCATATATTTTCAAGATCTCACATTTTAAAGATGTGTTATTTACATTTTATGTTTGTTTTGACTGGTCATATGTTAAATATACTATCCTACTTTTAAAATAAACAATATATATTCTTAACATTTTATTTGAATATACTCGAACTCGAGTCGAGTTCAGGAGTTTTTTGAAAAACTTGACTCGAGCTTGACTCTAATGAAAAAATCCAAGTTCGCAGACCGCTAACATATACCTATTTAAAACAAACACATTAAAGCAATTTTCAAAATATTCCCAACCCTACTTAGACAAATTTTATTTTAAAAACAAGTATACAGATACTAAGCATGTCAAAAACTCTCTAGATTTAATATTAATTATAAGAAAAATAATTCAAGCCATTTTTGAATAATTTTATTTATTTGAAATCAGACTTTTGTAAACTATCCTTAATTTTGGAGCTAGAATAAAAAAATATGTAAAGTATTGAGAGATATAATTTGAATATCAATTTGGAACAAAATCCGTTAAACTATTCTGGCTGTAGTCACAGGTACAGGCGAAATATTTTATGGGGCTCAGAGTCGCATAAAACGTAAAGCTTTATCATAGTCTCGTGTTTGAAAACATTCACGAACACAATACCTTATCCACATGAGAACAAAACACAACCAGTGGGCCCTCAAAATGAGGTGTTAGTTTCGTCTGATCTGGTTTGCCAGCTATTTGGTTGGTTGGGGCTCAAATCCCAGCCAAGAGTTCACGATTGGTTGTCCTAAATAGTTTTACACTTCCACCCCCCGCAAATTCTGGTATATTTCTATTAAAATTCTACTAGAATTATCAATACCTTTTTTATTGTAAATATGCAGATAATCTGGACAGGCAATAAGATGGGGTGCACAAATTAGATATATTTACAAATTATGGTTTGTCACGTTTATATTACTTAGTCCACTATAAATATTAATGAGTGAACTTTGTGTTTGTGTTGACAATTTTAAAGTTTGCATTAAATATTTATATAAAAATAAGACTTCCCTTATAAATTGATATACATTTTTAAATGATTGATTACTCTATACTTTGAATTCAACAAACTAAGCAATTTTCTTAAACCCCTTCAATGCCCCAAGATAATATGATTACATTATAATTCAAACAATTTTTAACATCCTGGTTTAAACTAAGGGTGATTAATCAAAATGATAACGAAATTACAGAGTAGATTTTAATTACATTCTTTGCCGCCTGCCGCGCTAGCTCAGAATAAGAATAAAGTAGCGACTGCTATCTTAGTGAGGTTCTCTTACAAAATAAAAATAAAAATAATGTAATTTTAAATAGGGTTGGATTTTTAGTAAAAGTACAAGCGAGTATAAGCACTAAACTCATTCAAATTATAATTTTCAAGTTTATTCATTATATTTAGCATCGCGTTTTACTACCCGTTTGAGTTATACGCTAGTTTACTAGTTACGCTAATAGTTTTAGGCATGAGGATAGTTTTATATATATAGAAAATGTACCCATATTTGCGTGGAGGGAGAATAGAAAACCATTTTGGGAAAACCACCCTCAGTATACCCGAACGAGATTCGAACTTCGATCTCTCCGTCATCGGCAGTCCAGCCCACTGAGAGAGTAGCGCTTTAGACCATGCGGCTACCTAAGCGGATGTTTATTAATTTTACAACTGTAAATAATATGGGATAAATTATAATAACATTTAATTATTACTTTAAAACGGAGTTAAACCGGCCCATTTTCACTGATTTAATTCTTTCAGATTAAATCTTACGGGAAAAAAATTTCAAATTCCAAAAACTATTTAAAGGGTAAGTCACAATTTCAGAAAACATCAGTTTATTTTGACTGTAATTTCTTGAGTTCTACGGAGCTGATATTTAAATAAAATAATTTATTTTGAAGATAACTGTATAACAAAATGTATTAATTTTCAATTAGTTCAATTAGTAGGCCTAATTCAAATAGCAAATCTGAAGTTTTGTTTGACACATTTAAGGCACATAGACAAAAGCCCTCTCAGGGTTAAATTCTCATTTTCTTACCTTTCTATTATGTACATTGGTGTCTATGTATGATAGTGCTTGGATTAATTAAGTGCGTCATGTTAATATGAAATCCACTTCGAGAAATAGCTTTGAAATCTCCAAGTAGACAACGCCGTTTAACTATCATGATTTTTTAGTAATATTTATTTAAACTACTGTGAATAAACCATAATAACGCGCATTTCCAAACACTTCTTTGTCTCTATTTTCTCTCTTTATTTAACTAATAACATGTTTCAAGAAATATTGGAAATGACACGCTAGCTCTGAAACTGACCCTTAAATCGATAGCATACGAACCCTTTCCCCTTAGCATTGGGCTCTGAAGTGATAGGTATAGCTAAAAGAGTAGTTTGGTTCCTGATTAATGATCCTCTACCACACATTGACTGATTTCTAAACTTCCTAAGAACAGCTGCTACTTGCGTTCTTATAAAGTTTGGACATGAGGTATGATGTCACCCCTGTAGGTTTTGTTGTCAAACTTTTTTTTTTCCATTTAGCTATTTTCATCATTAACACCTGTCAAATATTTCATCGATATTTTAAAAACAAAGTTCCAAACAAAAATGACCTCTCTTACTAAATATTTCTGCCAGCTACAAAATTAATGGGTACTTTTTAAACATCTAAATTATTTATTCGGGTGGGACATAAACTTAGGCATCCGTCTTGTCTTACTGGTTTTCCCGTGACGGTACGTTTGAGGTTAAATATGGTCCAGGATACCTTAGGGTGTTCTTTACTATTTACTTTCTCTCATTTTTACTAAAGCAAATACTGTTACATTTCTTCTAAATGTTGTTTTTATCATTCTTATCATTTGTTAAATATGTAGATATACAGGAAGCCCGTAGACAGATTGTTAAAAATTTGCTTTTAAGATCTAATTTAAATAAAAATTGATTTAAATTTTGTCTTGATAACATATTGGGGGATTTTAAGACATTTCAATATTTAAATTAGGTATAGGTTGGCTAAAATTTTGAACTAATTCTAGTTTTATAATTTATTTTATACATTCATAAATTCAATTAATCACACAATCTTTTTTTTTTGTCTACCCTAGTTTATGTAAATGTGACATCACTTAATCCTAATTACTAATTAGTTATGTATAAATCACATATTTTAAAATTAGATTAAATATTTACTAGCTCTACAAATTTGGAACATATTCATAGTAATAGTCATGATAGTAATTTGTACTCATTTCATTATATGCCTGAGTCTATTAAGTTTATTTTAAGAACCTCAATAGCAAAGAATCGGAGAAACAAAAAAAAAACATGTTTTCATGAAGGCAAACAGGTACCGGTTTTCGTTCTAAGATGAAAAACTGGTACAGCCAAAATTTTAAGGAACCAGACCAGGCCACTACTAATAGAAACGTACTCGCATTTCATTTCATAGGTAGGTACGCAGAAATGCCTCACACATCTGTAGCCCCCGCTGGTAGTTAAAAGGTACTAAGACATAAGGCTCACAATAAACTGGATTGCCGATGGCAAAGAGTTTGAGGTTTGAATGCCAACCGAATGTATTGGGGGTATCTATAAACATGTGATATATTACTGAAGCCTATACATTCCATCACCATAATATTATTAATTAAGATGATTCCTCTTAGCTATAGCCCAATTTTCAAAGGAAGAGCCTTATCTGACAGCTAAAAAAAATTACTAGATCTACTTTCACTTATTCATACGTCAAAACTGTGTTTGATAGATACTTTAAAGGTCTATAAAATAGCAGTGATACTAAAGAAAACTTTATCAATTCTGACCCAAATATATTTATTTATATTTTCTAAATGTTCCTTACTACATGATTATTGATACCTCTTTAATTAATACGTCAGCAATTAAAAACAAACTAATGGATTGTTACTTTATATTAAATTACAGTAATAACAATATATAATTAGAAAAATAATCTTGATTCATAGTTCAAATTTTACTGTATTTAAAATTATAAAACATTAACAACTCAAATAAAGAAATATATATATATATATAAAACACATTCGTAAATTTAAAAATGTCACCTGGATATAGGAATCGAATCCAGTACCCATGACTTAGTGCACCTATAAACTTGAGCTAACTAGGATGCATTCCACGATCAGGGTTCTGGGGTTAATACCCGTATCCATGTGTAATTTTCAACTTAAGAATATGATACTCGATACAATTATATCCGTATCCTAAAGATCATTTATATATTCCAAATTTAGCTAGTTCTGTACAACTGTGCAAACGTCCGCTTTGTTCCATATTAGTTAGTTTATAGTTAAAAGTGCTCAGTAACCAGTTACATGGTCCTCTATTGCAGAGACCAGGGCGATAAAATTATTCCAGTTGACTTACAATTCATGAGGGTTACTTTTAACGTGCTATTTGAAATTATCTTCTCGTAGACTTATTGAATATGATTGGCTACGTCTGACAATGTCCTCAGATATTACCTCTCCCTGTCCTAGTAGACAGTTTCATGTCATCCTCACTTGCCGACTGGTTCATTGACTCTGACTCACAGTTACAAGGAAGTTCCATCAACGAGTTTTTGTTCCTTGATCACTGATAAAAACAAGAAACTCTTACCATAATAACAAAAAGACTAGGGTGGTTAGATCTTTCATCAAGTTTCAAAATATGTATTTTGATTATTTTGGAATACAAATTTCATGTAAGTTAGTAGTGTTTTATGTGTACTGAAGTTATAATTATTTTGTAGAGTTTATATTTAATAATAGATTTTGGGGAAAGTGTTTTAATTAAAATATCCCAAAAAGATTGTCAAGTTTTTATAATGATCAAGGCTACTGTATTTGGGATAATAATACGAAACTAAATATTTTATATTTAATATAAGTTATATATATAAATTGTATTACTACTATTTATTGATTTCCAAATATATAATTATGTGTATTGAGTTGTTTACTACACTTAAATAATATTTTGGCATATAGGCCTATGTCTTTATAGTAATTGTATTTCAAGAATATCCATCAGTCTATAGATTTGATGATGTTTAGCATACATTTTATATTCACGTAAATATATCAGCCCATGGGTTACCTACTAGCCCTTTAATATATATCTTAAAAAATATTATAAATGTTAAGCCTAGTGTGTGTACGTGAGTAAATAATTAATTTTAAAAATAATCCCCAATATGGGTGTATACATACACACACACACACACATATTATACATATATATATTGAATGGCTCGGGGCAACATAGTGACAAGCCACACTTTTGTCAAAAATAAGATTTTTGCATCACATGTTACTCTAATAGTGTATCTATCTTTTTGATTAGTTAGTTTCGAAAAAATCTTATAGATAGCAGCGTTATATACAATCATGTTATTGCTCGAAGATCTTTTCAGCTTTTTATGATGAAAAATATGAAAAGCCACACCAAAATGGCGGAAATCAGGAAACACGTGTGTAGAGCTAGGAGAAAATTATTTGGTTTAAATAGTGTTAATGACCATTCTAGTGAAAGTTCTGGTTCTACAGTTGATTATACTCATAAAAAGTGACTACAATGAATCAGATGATGAAACACAATCTTCTAAAATTATAAGTACATCATTATATAATAGGGCGGAGCGTAAAAACTTTTTTTTTTAAATTATTTTCCCGCTAGTGCGGAAAAGTTGTGGATATGTTTCAGAAACATGTGTAGAAAATTTCAGATTAATCAATAAATATCTTCCGGTTCCACTTTGGGGTATAAATATGCGAAATTAGCCGAAAATGATGTAAATTTTCACAGTTCAGTGACTTTTTTTATTTAAAGATTTTTTTTTCCCGCTAGCGCGGAAAATTCGGAAGAATATATTGGAAACCCAAGTACAAAGTTTTAGAGCAATCAATAAATATCGTCCAGTTCCATTTTGAGGTAGAAATATACGAAATTAGGCAAAAATATAGGAAAATTAGGGGTCAAAATTTAGGGAGAAATGAAAAACTTTAGCGTTAACATTTATTTATGGAAGCTTTAGACATTTATTTTACTAAAATTAGATATTCGTAAATAATAGTTATAGCACTAAACAAAAAATCTTACTACCCACGCAAAACACAAACTTTGTAGAAATAAGTGTGTTTCGAGTTCCAGAATAAAAGTTGCAAATGTGCATCAAGCGCATTTCATTCACTGGTTTCCATATTTTTCACTCTATATTGGTTTTTTGTTTCAAACGATGGCATGACACGCCTTGACTCCATTCTGGATCTGATGTATCCATCACGCTTGGTCTCTCCGATGACAGCAAGGGAAGCTTCTGTTGTCAGTTTTACTCCTCTTTCAACACATTGAGTGTGGCACGGGTAGTTAATGTTTCCCAATGCCAACACTGGACATTCGCCAGACTTTATCAGTTGCACTATGTCTTCGTTCGACAAGTGAGTGGTAATCGGAGGTTCCGTTAGTTGGCAATTCTGCCAGTCTATGAGATCAATGTAAGATTTAGCTTTAAAGTTAAGTTCAGGAATTTGGAACACACGAACTCCTGGTCCCGTTTCTTTCCTTGCTTTCAAAATCCTGCGGAGGGCAAGTTCTCGCACATTCTGGTCTGGGTCAACAAGCATTGCAAGGATTATTGCTTCAGGATGACCAAAGTAGCCATTTCTTTGGATGACGCGATCCACAACTAGCTTCAGATTGTCTGTAAGATAACGTGAAGCTTGAATTGTTTTCCAAAGATTTCGTGGTCCATCTGTACAATTGGGATGCGATTTGATTCTGAACCACGCAGGTGCGTAAACCTTCATTATAAACTCAGCCAAAGCTTGTAGTTCTTTGGAGGGATCCTGTGTACCAATATAAACACGCAAGATTCGATTAGCAGTTGTCAACCAGCGGGCATGGGAAAGATTTCCAGGATTTTTGTGTGACAAATTCTTAGGACACACACCATTTGTCACTGCAGTGCAGATATCCCTCAAATATCTCTGGTCTGTGCTCATATCAGTTTTTTCTTCAGAAGGAACTGCGGTCTCAATTTTCTTAAAGTCCACAACAGGTAAAAGTTCACAATTCTGAAGCTGTTTTCCAATTGGACCACAATACGTTTTAGGGCCAGTTGTATCGCCATCCAAGTGCTGCATTAGATGCCTGAGCAGTAGCTCATTTCCATGAAGCTGGCACACGAACCAATGTAAGGATTTCTTACAAAATAGTTCTATACGGCGGAAAACACCACCCTTATTTCCCGTGTTTACTGGGGTCCCATCACCTCCTAATGCTAACAGTGTAGTGAAATCAATATGACGTTCTTTGCAAAATGTCGTTATACTTTCAGTAATGTCTTTAGCAGAAGAGGTTATTGGTGACACGTGCCCTACATATTTGCAGCCAGGTTCTTCTATTAGTGTCACGTGTTCTTCAAGCACTCTTTTCTGATGCAGCGTCCCCTCAATGTTCTTCTGAGTTAAAGTTTGATCTTTTCGACCGTCAAAATACAGTCCTTTCAAGTTATTGGTGCCAAATAAATTGAAATCTTGGGCTTGGCGTTCCATGCGATATTTCTTTCTTTCCCTTCTTATCCTATGCCTGTCTATAACATGGGACATGTCGTCATGTGTCACAACTCCTAAGTCTTCAAGAAGTGCACTTGCTACTGTTGCCGCAGCTCTGTCGGACACTCCCATTCTGTCGCACGCACTAGCTAGGGCTGGAAGGCGGGTTGTTCGTGATATACTTTTACCACTTACATTCGATTGCGATGAGGTTGAAGGTATATAAGTAAGATCCTGACACTGTTGCTCACCAACAAGATCAGAAGAATGAGATAACTTCAAATCTTCACATGAAAAAGCTGTGGTTGCGTTTTCACTTGTCTTCTGTTTTATGAACCTTTCCTGTTCCTTTTCAAACCTATACGTTCGTTTCCTAAGTTTCTGTGTTGTCGCAATATCAACTGGGCCTATCACCATTTTCCTTGAAGTCCTCTGATCCTCAAGAAACAGTCTTTCTAAGTCTGGAACTTTCCTTTCACGTGGGCATTTACATCTGTTGAGAGATGCACACTTGCAAGAACAAATATCAAACAAACGCTGTTTTGATTCAGATTGGAAAATTAGTAATTTGGACTTAATCTTTTCCGTCTGTTTCTTAGCGAGAAATCTCTTCATGCTCTTGTATTTATCATTAAATGATCTAATCATTTTGATTATTCTTTCCCTAGAAACTGTTGGAATTGAGGCAGCCTGCCAAATTGTTTCAACCTTTTCAGCCACATAAACCACTATCGCCCCTACAGGTGGGTCAGATTTTGTATTCTTTTTCAATTCATTTCTCACCAACAAAAAGTACTTCATAATATCTTCGTATGTTGGTAGAACGCGAGTACTTAATTCTGCTGGATACCCAAAAACGGGACAAAAAACATCACCTCTACTGTGCCTTTTTATCTTCAGCTTCTTCACATTTTCTGACGATTGCGACATTTCTCCGTTATATCTTTTAAGTACACTACTAGTTCAACACAATATTAAAAATCCGATAACACTTTCACATGTACTATTTTGCAATAAAATTTAGACATTACAAATGAATACCTGTATTACAAACGTGCCACGAGCAGAACATTCGACCAACGATCAAACTACAATGATCGAACATGAGAAAACTGAACTTAATGGGGAAATTCCCCGCAGATGGCCTTGATTTCGCTTGTGCAATCTTTTTAGTGGAGGGTAGTGCCATCTATTGTCTCTAGCGTGGGCGTTGATCAACGTCTATGGCTGCCCGAACGTTCCCTGGCATTCATTGCAATAATTTACTATAATGCCATCTATCAATGAACCATTCAACTTTAAGCAAGTCTGAATATTTTATATCTAAGCTGATAGATAGTGCTAACAGTGCAATGCAATACAAAGAACTTAGACTGAAGTATATAATTGTTAGAATAAAAGAATTGAATATCGAAAACATTTGGCGCGTAACCATGGCTGCCGGGCCAATGCAGGTTGCTATGATAAACGCGCGCCAGAGAATGTGTTAAGACGCAAAAGTCTAACCGGAAGATATTTATTGATTACTCCAAAATTTTGCACTTATGTTTCTTAAATATTCTTTCAACTTTTCCGCGCTAGTGGGAAGAAAAAATCTGGAATTAAAAAAGTCACGAAAATTTGAAAATTTACATCATTTTCGACTAATTTCGTATATTTAGAACCCAAAGTGGAACCGGAAGATATTGACTGATTAATCTGAAATTTTCTACACATGTTTCTGAAACATATCCACAACTTTTCCGCACTAGCGGGAAAATAATTTCGAAAAAAAAGTTTTTACGCTCCGCCCTATTATATAATCTGTGGATTATCATAGTCTTGTTTCAGCCAATAACATATTTATATAGGTGTGAAAATATTTACACGAAATTGCTTTTTTTTTTAAGAATTTAGATTTATTTTGAATCCTTAGATCTCATTTTAAATAGCAAAAGAGTTGGTAAAAGTATAAAACTCAGATTAATATTTACAATAGTTTAGATTATAGCCTAGTTTATTATGCCATGTGGCTTATCACATTCTTGCCACTGTTTTTTTTTAGTAAGACAAAACAAACTTAGGTACATGCCTATTCAAACCGAAGTTATTGTCTGGATGACAGATAGTAATGGCTTGGTCTATGAGCACTTAGTAAAAAGTAGCAATTAAGAAGATGGTTTCCAACACAAGACACAAAATTACTTTGTGATATGCTTAGATATAATCATTAGGCATTTCTTACTTTCAGGAGGAAAAATATCAACATATTTATGTTCCCAGTATGTAGTTTGACATTATTAGTAAGGCTAACAAGAAACATCCATTTAATGTAACGTGTATAACTCAGGCAGACATTTTAAATGTCAGTAGCTTACAACAAAATGTGACCAAGGCTAAAAAAAAGGCAAAGTGTGGAGCTTCAGTTGACTTTGCATCTGCTGTTTCATTAAAATTAAAAGAAGTACAATTCAGCAGAGTTGGTGGACCAGCTAATGTCCCACTGGAAAAACTAAAACGAAATAATCTGAGTCCATTAAAGGTCAACAAGAAGAAACTTCAAGATGTGAAGAGCCTTCTGCCATTCATTCCGCCAATCCACTATGATTATTTTAATGGACTAGTTACCACTAATGAAGCTGATGATGAAAATGATATTGAGATAATATTATGATTGATAATAATTAGTAATAATTTACTAATTTAATAGTTTAACTGAATATAAAAATAAAGTTAACCGTGTTTCTTATAGTACTGAAATAAATGTAAAAAGAGAAATGTTTGAATATCATTAAGTAAAATAATTGGTTCATGTATTAACAACAATAAATATCTCATTTTCATGAAACACTGTCTCTATCTTAATTTTAAAAAGCTGCTAAATTATTTTGGAACAACAATGTGACAAGCTACAAAAATGTGGTTCTTATGCATTAAAAGTACCAAATTTATCAATTTAGCAAAACGTTTTAAGTAATTTCATTGGTAGAGTAGGGAGATAACATATTTAAATGTATTATAACCATAATATGAATACTATTAATCAGTAATAATAATTATAGAATTTTTCAAAAGTTAAAAATCGCTCTGGTGAACAATTTGAGTGATGTGGATTGTCACGTTATTGCTCCGAGCCCTTCATTATACGTATATATACACATGTAATCTTATATATGTAATGTGTATATGTCTATATATATAGGCCTATGAACATATACATATATATGTGTACACACCCATATTTGGTATTATTTTAAAAATTAACTAATATACAATAACTATATAGGTAGTTGGGGTCTCGTGCAGTGGACTAAATTTTCTAGATATTATCGTTGTCCTATTCCCTTCTAAGATAACTTGTTAGTGCGATTCTCAGCAGGCATCCAAGTGTATCACTCTGAAAGTATCGTAAGGCATTTGAAGTATGGATGATTCGAAATATACCACACCGGGTCTGCCAAGAACTAATAACCCTTAGTTTGTGTTAAGCACGGAAATAAACTAATCTCATATGTGGAAGATAGGTTGAATCTTCATTTTAGATATGGATTCCGAATCGAATTCTTAGAAAACCTAGACGGATTAATTGGTTTACTTTCCCACAGTTTTATGAATACACCCGCCCCCTTATCCTCAAACAACAAAAAAAATCTTAACCCTCTAATAATTATTGTGTCTACATACACTATTTAATTAGTAACTAAATTTTAATAGTATTATGCTATAATACTAATTCATACTTAGCTAGGAACCAAATTAATGGCTGGGAGTCTGTTTATGATGGTTGATCTATAGTGGTCCTAAACTAAGCCACTAATAATTAGTACAGTAAAACAAACTCTATGCCATCAGCCCGAAATCGATCCTTACCGATCATGCGGCCACAATTTGTTGGCGAAAATAGTTCCAACTTCTGTGGATAGAGGGTGTCATGGGGTCAGCACAATAAACTGTCCAGCAGTAATTCTCAGTTTTCTAGACCGATACCACTACTTCTTTATTCAAGTATCTCTTCAAATTGTACTCACGATGTTTAGTTGACCCCTTTTCAGACTCACTGCTTAACATAAAATCTGGAAGCATTGGGGATCGAACCCAGGACCTCTGGATATATAGCCAGGAACTCTGACCACTAGATAACAGATGTGGTTAAACAGCATAATATATATATATAAATATTTAAAACTATTTCATTAGAACTTAAAGAATTCATCCCAACCAGCTACACCTAAAGGTGGTCTTGAGTGCCACTGAAGTTCTTCGAAGAGGCTTTGCAATGTTTCTTGCCAACCATCTACAGAAAAGTCAAGATAAGATTTCAGGTGTAGATATTTATTACCTATATAATATGGTTCCCTATTTAAACTATTTAATTAAAAGAATCTTGATGAATATACCGAAGTTGAAGGTAATCCATAAATTCTATCATGTATACGAGCTACGAATTTATTACTCAATTACATACTCTATGGCACTAGGAATTTGAAAATGTATTTTTACTTACGAAAGTACAGAACCTGTCCCTGCCTTGAGCTTCTATCTAGTCAACCTCATTATATGCTATCCCTGCCTTATGCTAGTCAACCTCATTACACGCAATCACTACCTTCAGCTAGTTCTATCTAGTCAACCTCATTACACGCTATCCATACCTTCAGCTAGTTCTATCTAGTCAACCTCATTACACACTATCCATACCTTCAGCTAGTTTTATCTAGTCAACCTCATTACACGCTATCCCTACCTTCAGCTAGTTCTATCTAGTTAACCTCATTACACGCTATCCATACCTTCAGCTAGTTCTATCTAGTCAACCTCATTACACGCTATCCCTACCTTCAGCTAGTTCTATCTAGTCAACATCATTACACGCTATCCATACCTTCAGCTAGTTTTATCTATTCAACCTCATTACACGCTATCCATACCTTCAGCTAGTTCCCTCTAGTAAACCTCATTACACCCTATCCATATTTTGATATAGCTGTATCCATTCCACCTCATTACATGATATCCCTATCTTGAGCTAGCTCTATCTAGTCAACCTAATTACACGCTATTCCTACCTTCAGCTAGTTCTATCAATCCAAACCTCATCACACCCTATTCCTATTTTGATCTAATTACATCTAGTTCACCTCAGTATATCCTATTCCTATCTTGAGCTAGTTCTATCCAGTCCACCTCGTTACACCCTATCCCTATCTTGATCTAGTTCTATCCAGTCCACCTCATTACATTCCAACTCCATCTTGAGCTATTTCTATTGAGTCCACCTCATTACACCCTATCCCTTTCTTGAGATAGTTATATCCAGTCTACATCATGACACCCTATCCCTATCTTGAGCTAGTTCTATCCAGTCCCCCTCATTACACCCTATCCCTATCTTTAGCTAGCTTTATACAGTCCACCTCATCACACCCTATCGCTATCTTGAGTTAGTTCTATCCAGTCTACCTCATGATACCCTATACCTATCTTTAACTAGCTCTATGCAGTACACCTCAAAACATTATATCCCTATTTCTATCTAGTTCTATCCATTCCACCTCAATAAACCCTATCCCTATCTTGAGCAAGTTCTATCCAGACTACCGCACTACACCTTACCCCTATCTTTAGCTAGTTCTATCCAGTCCACCTCATTACACTATATTCCTATCTTGAGCTAGCTATATCCAGTCCACTTAATTACGCTCTATCTCTTTCAGTTATATTACGTTATTCTCCCATCTACATCTAGATCTTCCCACAGGTCCCCTTCCACAAAGTTTGCCAGTATATACCTTAAACGCGGTTCTAGATTCTTCCATTCGCACTGCATGTTCTGCTCAGCATAGCCTGCGATATTTTACTACACTTACAATGTATTGTGATGAGTACAGTGTATGTAACTCACCATTATGTAAAATACTCCACGCTCCCTTATCTTAATCATATGTTTGGGCCAAATATCTTCCTAGGCATCTTTTTACTTTCAAGATAAGTATTTGAAAAAAAACCACTCAAATATAAATTGTAATATTTGTATTATAAATAACAAATAACGTATTTGTTATTATTTAGTTTGTGCTAATTAGGTTTGAAAGAAACTCATCGATACCCTAAACGAATTTACGGTTTACTTTTTTTGTTGTTGTTGTAAATTCTCTCTCGGAGGAAACTCCGTCAAAAGCACTCTTGTGTGCAACTCCCATGATGCTATTGTGTGGAAGGTCTCTTAATGCAATAACACAAAGTGCTGTCTGCCACTCAATAACTGGAGCCTCTCATCGGATACTTCTCCCCTTCCCCCAAATCGACTAGTAGTGTGTGGCGTGTGGGAAAAAAATGGCACTGAAGAGAAGAGGCCGCACTTTATTAGCTAATAGTGGCTTATTTTAACTAGGATACGAATAGTAGAAACCGTCTACCAGTGGGCATCCAGACAAAAACGTGGAGTTCATCTTTCCTGGTTTTTTATAAACGTAAGTGGAAAAAGTTTCGTTTTAATGTTTCCAAAAATGTAACGACGTTGCCTTAGACGCCAATGTACGAAATAGAATGAGAGATGTAGTAAAATGAGAATTTCACTCTTGAGAGAGCTCTTTTATATATGCTGATAACTATCTCCCTCTTCCTTTGAGGAGTTTACGGTAACTTTAAATTTTGCTCCTTGAAAACATTGACTTGACTTTTATTTTACCTTTTTACTGTTTCCTAATCTAGATAGCCATATGCTACCATGGACTTTTTAATATACATCCTGGCAGAAAGATTCCTTCAGGCGGTTTTCGTAACCAAGACAAATAGCATAAGTTGTAGATGATTTTAAAATATATCTAAGAAAAACTAATTCAAGATTCAAACCAATTTTTGAAGCTATTTATAGACTTACTTAAGAATTTATGATTTTTGTTTCAACGTTATATCTTTAAAACTCACTGAGTAAAACGTAAATTCACTAACACGAGAAATCCTATCTTGACCAGCCATGACGTCAATGGTAGGCAATGTCCTTAAATAAAATGGATGCAATTCCACGTTTAAAAGTTTTAACATAAATTTAACTTACTCTAAGGATGTTAATAACAGAAACAATAGCTGACGGGTTACTACAAAGCAATGACATGATTTCTAATTTTTACCTCACATTAACATATCGACTACAGAGCTTGGTGATTGAATGTATCACTAACGTCTGGTCTGCTGTAAACCAGACTTGTTAGTACTTCAATATCATTATCAATGCCTTTACGATTGTTGATCTTTGTGCTCTGCATTTCAATAATCTCACAATTCTATCGCTACTAAATAAATCTATTATAATACTCCAATACAATTTGTAGGAACCCATCTATCGATGGTTACGTGGACTAAAGAGTCAGCCTCATCTTGATTGATTTGCCTGTGACGAGAAAGGCTGGGGTTAAAATCCCGGTAGAATATCCTCAATTGTTCCCCACCCCACCCCACCAACAAATAACTTACATTTTTAATATCCTATTCCCTACCCCATTATTATGAATTAGTGGATGGACCGGACAGGCAGTAAGACGTAAAGTATGGATTTTTTGTTTTAAATATTAATTTAAAAATTCTGTTTGTACACTAAACAAAGCTTAATTCAACTATTTTATTCATTCACATCCTCGCTGTTATTTCTTATTCCAGGCTTTTTTACTCTTAGTTTGTTCTAGATTACTCCGCAAAAAGTTTCGTTTAAACCGGGACATTTTTATGGTTACGATCGTTTGTTCCTCCTTTGCTCTGGATTGTTCCGCAAAAAAATGTAATTTGTTCCACTATTGCTCTTGCGCGAAGTGAACCTGTCACACTTTGTTTACTAGTGAGGGTCCAAATCCACGGAGTCTCTCTCCTCCCCTTCCCTCTCCCCTTACACACACACACTTCCAATCTTAAAAATTC
The DNA here is from genome assembly GCA_902155825.1 of Timema genevievae. Taxonomy (NCBI): domain Eukaryota; kingdom Metazoa; phylum Arthropoda; class Insecta; order Phasmatodea; family Timematidae; genus Timema; species Timema genevievae. The sequence goes on along the minus strand of CABFWO010000242.1, from coordinate 36,413 downwards.
ATGTTTTTATCATTACACTCCTTTTTTCTTCGTTTATACCAGATTGTTCCACAAAAAGTTTAATTTGTCCCAAATATACGGGATGTTTCAGGAGAAGTAGTACGTATTGTAAGATGTGGTAGAATCAACTATTATGAGTAAAAAAAAGTTCATACAAACATGTGTTCAAGACTCAATGGTTGGGGAGATACAGCTATTTGGAAATGGTGCGTATAAATCCGATGCACGTGCAGCTTTATTAATTTTATGAGTAGTGCACTGCTCTCGTAATAAGCTGTGAGAAAGAAGCAGTTATATAATATAACCTGACGCTTTTTGACTTTAAAAGTGTTGTTAAGAATACATGCTATTAATTAGTCAGTAAGTTGTTGACATCTCACCTGTTGTCAGGGAATGTAAAACTCAGAATATACAAAATTATTTTAACTGTTAATCTCTATTAATGTAAAACGTTGTCTCTTACCTTATATGACGAAAACAAATTTAGAGTGTTAGATAACAAGGCACATAGGAATATGTTTGGTCCAAAAAGAGATGAGGCTACTGGCGAGTGGAGGAGATTACATAATAATGACTTACGTAACACGTACTCATCACAAGACATCGTTAGAATCATAAAGTCTCGTAGATTATGGTTGGCTGGACATTGAGGGTGAATGTGAGAATCTAGAACCGTGTTCATGCTATTGACTGGAAAACTTAATGGGGAGAGAGCATTGGGAAGACAAGACCCAGATGGGAGGATAACATTCGAATGGACCTGAAGGAGATAGGGTGTAGTACAGGATAAAACTATCTCAAGATAGGGCTGGAGTGTAATGAGGTGGAGTAGATAGAACAAACTCAAGAAAGGGCTAGGGCGTAATGAGGTATAATGGATATAAACTAACTCAAGATAGGGATAGAGTGTAATGAGGGGGAATGGATATAACTAGCTCAAGATAGGGATAGGTGGCGTACTTTTATAAGTGCGGCAATGAACTTTCGAGTTCCTAATGACATTAGTAAGTAAGTGTTAATAATGGCGCAGATTCTTGCACATGATGAATGTGCTGATATTGTGTTTGCGTATGGTTTTTTTTTAATGAAAGGCCTGTTGCTGCTTGTAGAGAATAATATTGATGGTGTTCAGTCTCTTAGATTATGTTTTGTGAAGATGAATGAAAAGCGAAAGAAAAGGAGAATAAATATACAAATTACTTTCTCATATTATTGATAGTGCATGTTCTGCCCACCGTAATCTTCGAGACTTGATTATCCTAACAATAGCTAGTAATGGGTACAGGTTGTGAAATTCATCTTAAAGTAACCTCCAGCAATCCCTAGTATCGTTATCCATTTGTGGGCCAAATACTTTCTTAAGCACCTTGTTTTCGAACATCCTAAATTTATTTTCGTCACTTAAGAGATATCACCTTTCACTCCCATACAGAATAAAAGGTAATTGAGGTTGACATTAGAACTAGTAGTCACCCATTTGTGCTTTGTAAAATTCAAACAATCAATAAACACAAACAAGTTACTTATTTTTATTTAATACTCCTTATTATGGATTTCAAGTACCAGTTTCAAACAGCTATATCCCCGCAGCCATTGAGAATTTGACACATGTTCATATGAGTCTTTTAACTCAGAATAATCAATTCTAAGCCCTTCCAAAATATTTACTATTCCTCCTAAAATTCTCTCTCTCTCTCTCTCTCTCTCTCTATATATATATATATATATATATATATATATATATATATATATATATAGTTTATAGTAGTATGATATATTTACTTACTTCGCTGTAATGAAATATTTTTTCATTTAGTAATAATTTTAATCAAATATTCCCAACCTTAACATATTTCAAATTAATGAATAGTTTCAGAACATAAAACTAAATGTATCCACATGACACATTGTGTTCGGAAATCTTTTCACATACTCCTATTGCAGGAGCTTATAAAATATGACCACTTCGTAAACACTCTCTTTATCTCCCCCTCCATTTTAGAACATGATGCAACCTACAGAATGATAGAAGCTACTAGAACAAATTCTTTAGACATATACTCAAAAAAGAAGGCTCCTTTCTTCAGTCGTTCTATAACCTTACAGAGAAAAGTTCCGCGTCTAATTAATCTAAAATCTTATCTCGTCAAACAACCTTACTGTGGGACGGTCCACAAAAGTTTAATCTCTGATTTTTTTTTTGGTACTCAACCTTACTAAGAATCAGTTTGCCCTAAATCAATTCCAATTTTCAAATTCAGTCCATGACGCGTTAAGCTGCCATATAAAGTGTTCAAATAAAATTATTCAGGTTAAATTAATAAAAAGTTTATTCAAAATATCAAATTTTTCATAGAGTCGTAGGCCTATAATCCAAAGGGGTAATAGGACTCAGTGCTAAAAATAAAAGGTACGTTTGTAGGTAGATATTATGTTCTTGTTAAATCATTTTGAAAATGGTACATTAACAAATTCTATTTTGATTTGTTTTAACACTTTTCCAGTCTGAAAGTTAAATTATAAAATTTGGTGTCAATTGTTAATTGTTGTTGTACTTGCGTGTAAAAAGGTTTTCCTTTAGTTTTAGTTTTCATCATATTTTTAAAAAAATCCTTAGCAATAGAATTTTAAAATAAAAATCTAGTCAAGCTAGAAATTCTGCTTAAAAACTGTTTGGAAACAACATGTCGTTTCTTATGGATGTAGCTTTGCTTAAGAGAGTGTCATTTAATTCGTACTGAGCTAAGGACGAGGGAGATACAATTTTAAAGGAAATATATTCACCTTTGAGCAAAAGGAGAGTGGGACATTATTTAAGGTAAACCACCCTCATTTGTGATTTTAACCCTGAACTTCCCGTCACCAGTAGACTGACTAGATGTGCTTGACGTTTAGTACGCGTGCACCCGATCCAGGTAATATTGTTTAATAGATCTATATTAATACATATTCCTGAATAGATCCAGTTTTTTATCTTCAAGTTGTGAGCAGTTATTCTATCTGCAATAGGATTTTTATAGGAAGATAATCTTAAAACATAAAAATATATTTACTATATTATTAGTACTTTATATTTAAAAATGACACCTTGACATAGGAAATCAAACCTGGGACCTTTTTCTTAGTACTCCAATGATCTAACCACTGAGCTATCCAGGAGTTATCCCATACCCAGGGCCATTCTTCACTCATGTTTTATAGCCAAGTCTGTGATGGACGTGTGTAAATTGTCGGCTACAAATGTTTGATCAATTAAGATCACGAGCTATCAGATAACGCAGCCACCATCGACTTTTTAGTTGTCTTAATGTTGCCAAATATACAGTCCAATTACAATTGTACGAGTGCGCATATCACGATGGAAATTATATTTATATTATTAGTTTTCTTTTATATAGTGTCAATTGACAAATCCTATCAAGGGAAAGCTGAAAAAAATCACGTGACTTTATTTATGAATACGTGAAATTACATCTGGTAACTTTTCTAGCTATTTTCATAGGATTGCTGCTAGAGTAACCTCTTTAGAAGGATGATAGATCGTTTATGTTACTGAATACGACAAATTCTCCAGAAGTTCTTGGCAATATCTGTTATTAGTAGCTTCTTACCAACACATTTATGGCGGTCGCCCTAATGTACTAACATATTTTACTGTTCTTTTTCCAAACACTGGCCATCTAATTCCAGTCTTTAAAAAAACACTCACTAACAAAAACAGACACAAGAAACTGCTCCCCCAAATTTAAAGTTCAGGTCATTTTTTTGTTTGTTTTTTTGTTTACAAACTAACAGCTTATTAATGAGAAGTAATTTTAAACGAGAGTGCAAATATTTGTTAAAGTCTTGATATAAAGTATAGCCGACTTTATTCCTCTTTAGGGGTGTAGCCACACATTTATGTCAGAGCAGTGGGCGAAGGGAGGCACTGACTAAGATTAAACCGCCCTCTCTGTGTGGTGGCTGAGAGTAATTGGGGATGAAAGCTTTTAGGGGTAGAATGGAAAGGTCTGGTATGGCTTTCAATGACTAGTTAGTACCCACTAGTTAATACACATAAAAATCTACAATTTTAATATAATATTATATATGGTTGTAAGATTATAGCTGAAAGCGAGGAGCGAATCCATGTCAAGATGTAATTTTTTCAATTATGTTTAAATTCATTCATGTGAACAGCTGTATATCCGTTACCAATGGAAGTTTTCAAAAAAGCTTCAATATTCTGTTATCGATGATCGTTGTTTCACTTATTTCACAAACAATCCCCCCTATCGGGAGAGCATGTTTACTTAGAGGGGGACGTGGCCCCCTGATAGCTAGTCATCTGGTCCTCTTATCCAAATACACTAATAAATTGCAAATAGGCCTATTCAATATTTCAAGAAACAAAGAGGTAAACCAAATATTCAAAGCCAAGAGATTACAAACTTTAAAAAATTCTTAGGACTATGAAACTAAAACCTTAAGAATCTCCGGTAATTTGGGCACAATCAATTTTTTTTTTAAGAAATAAAGTTGAAAAGTCTTTTGAGCTTTTTTTTCTTCAATGACCCAAGTCTATGTACTGTACTTGATTTAATTTAATTTGAACCACATTGGATATTTTTGTTTGAATTTAGATATTTAAAGATTGGTACGTTTGAAAAATATTTTCAATAATATACTACATTTTTATTATAAATTAGGTGAAAGTTGTTTTAGCAATGGATTTAATTTTTGAAAAATATTCTAATAGTTAATAAGGAACGAATTATATTAATAGTAGAAGAATTCAATTTTAGGCATCGAAACATGTAGAAGCTCAATACGTTGCAAGGATTGCAGCATTCAAAGGAAAAAGGGATTACAAGTTAAGGAATGAATTCAATTTTACACTAACTTTTTTCATTTCTCATAAAAATTCTTTAATTATAGATGTTTTATTTTATTCACATTTCAGCGCGGGACAATTAACATATACATGTTTGGATTATCTTGTCATATTAATGGCTAAAAGCAATTTAACTCAGAAGTTCACAATTTTTAATAATTTTTTAAAATGTTTAAAACTTTTTAGATGTTGGTTAGGGCTTATGTCATTGCATCATGTATTTCTTCAAATGATATTGACTTGCTATTGTATTAACAAACTTTTTCATACATTTAAATTTTGATGCCTATACGGTTGTTATATTGCATCATATATATCCATGTTTATTTATGCTAGATTGGCATAGCTATCAACTTTACCTAAAATCGAATTCTTCTACTATTACTAATGGATTTAATGTTTGTTAAAAAAATTTATATGGTGGGTGCTTTATATAAATAATAATAAAATAAAGAATATTTGTGTATGTCTGTCATCAACATTGCGCCATATCTAAAACACGCGGGGGATTGAGTGAGATTTTAAAATTAAAATTTGTATTTGATTTCTTAAAATTAGTTAAACTGGGTTAGAAGAAATTAATTTAAGAGATTTTTTCCTGCCTGTTTGAGGAAATAAAAGCGTTCCCAGGGGTAATGCTGGGTACTTATGTTAGTGATAATATTGATAAGAATGAGTGTCGTCAATGTAATACAAATTATTTTTGGATAGTTTACTCATAACTGATATTTGAAAATGTTATCATATTAGGTTTTAGACTAAATGAGAGAATACGTAAAATTGTGTCGTACTATTTATTTTTGTGTATATGTTCTAGCACTTATTTCGAAAATAACATTTGACGGAACATTTTAGAAATGTCTTCAATAGTTGAGTTAAAGCCATATTTTAATTAATTCTACTTTAAATATTCAGTAAACTAATCCTAGCCCTTCAAGGTCAAACATCTACCCTTAAAAGAAACTCACCGTTCCTTTAGAGAGTTCCGAGAAACATAAAACAAAGTTCTGGTATAATCCCAGATTGAGCTTGGGAAACATACTTTCCCATTTCCTTTCTCAAAGAAGAGAAGAGAAAAATAAAAAGGGTAAAAAAGTAAGTAAGATGCGCTTACGGTCCGCTTGGAGGACCGTGGTAAAAGGAGCTTTAAAGGTTAGTTGCATGGATTTCCCGACGTCCGCGTCATAAGCCATGAAGATGACGGTGACTTCCTCTCATTTGCTTGGACCCCTTCCTCAACGTTGTCATTTTCTCTCACTCTAGGACACTCCTGCTCTCTCCCTCCTTCTCCTTCCCCTCCTTCTCCTTTTCTACTTTTGACTCAACGACTAAGAGGGAAGTAACGATGTGGAGAATTTAGAGAAAATAATAATATTGTAACAGTACAGATAAGGTCAAAATAAATGCACTAACTGCTCAAAATTAAGTGTACTGGACTTAGAAACGAGAGTCCACGGCATCAAGAAAATGAGAGTACATTTCCTCTCAATTCTAACTTCCTAGTCCTCATTCAATTGGTGTAATTTATATATGTATGTGTGTGTGTGTGTGTTTTTGTGTGTCCAGCCCTAGCTGATAGTGAGAAGTGATAGAAAAAATGTTTAATTTCGGCTTGATTGGATAATTTTGGATTAATCTACAAGGTATAGCCTCTAAACCAGTGTTTTTTAATCTTGTTAGCAGGACGGAATCCTTTGATATTACATTTATATTATATATATTATATTTATATTACATTTCACCTCAACCTTGATGTGTAACTTCCTACATCCAGGCAACCCTTAGTAGATGATGGTCTCAAAACCCAAATCATATTTTGTGACTAGAATGTTACATAGTTGACACTAAACCAATCTTAACAAAGCCACAAGTTTTTGATTCAATAATTGTGACGGAATTTTCTAATATATTTCTAATATATTTTCCCTTTGAGAACCACTGACGTAAGCGAACGATAGTTCTGTTTGTTATTCTGTATGTTATTATTAAAAAATAAACTGAGTCAGACAATCGTAATAAATTCCTCATATGATTTATTTTAGTTTGTGACGAAATTTAAAAAAAATCATCATAAAACCACCCTTGAATAGTTTTACCTTAGAAAAACCAATATAATTTTGATAATATTAACAGCTCTTTAGGCATACATTTCAAACAAAATTTACTTTACCATATTTTTAAAATAAATTGCAAATTTTCTTTAGATTGTGACTGATAAACCACCCTCATTTTATTTTATTATTAATTATTTTATAAAAGTGAACACACACTCTTATTTATAACGTAAAACACTGTTCAGATATCCGTTTATAAAACAACTTTATAGCAATTTCCAAAAGTCTACAATGTTTGAAAATTAGATATGCGTAAACTACTCTTCAATGAATTTTTTCTCAAAAACAGGTATAAAGTATTGTTTTTCATGCCAAACAATTTAAAAAAATACATTTTAGATGAAATAACTAAAATCATTTTTGACAAATCTTGAATTTTGAAAATCAGTCTTTGGTAAACTATTCTAAATTTAAAAACCAAAATCGAAATTAAAAAATTTCCTGAAATATGATAATTTAAAACCTAAATATTAAGTTATGACCAAATCTACTATACTGTTTTGGCTGTAGTGTCAGTGTGGATATAATGAAAATTTTAAATCCCCTTTTTTAGTTTTTGGGGATAATAAAACGTCCAGATTCATCATACTTTTGAGTCCCAATTTCTTAACGATCATAATACTGTCTCTAGAAAAGAAATTACAGCCTGTGAATGAGAGTTCTGCAACACAATTAGATGCTCCCTATTTCTCGAGAGGTAACTCAACCTTTTCTATCCGCCGATATGCTCACCACCAACCTGATCTTATCTAGACTAGTAGTTGTGGGAGAACTGTATGTAACCCATTGCCTCCACACTATTGCCTAGGCAACCAGGACGAGACATTTGGCGAGACTGTACGAGCCGAGTGAGGACGAGAGCTATTATCTACACTCTCACCTCTCGCCCAAAGTCATCTGTCGTGAAGTCGTTGTTTTGATGACTATGATGGAGGATGTTGAACTTGCTGCACAACGTCACCTCTGTGAAACTACTCATAGTTCAGTTTCTTCTTATATTTGTGGTAAGCCTAAATATGTTTCGGTTCCCAAAAAAAGGGCTCGCCTTGATATAATTCCAAGAAATGGTTTATTGTTTAATTTGTCCAGTCGTATCCCAGTGTCCAGTATCGTAGTTCCCTCAATCTGACGTAGCTCCTCCAAATAAAAAAAAAATCACCTCTACATTGGTACCGTCATTGTTGGGTTATCAGTGAGGACTTATAGGGCCATCACACATATTGACAACTGTCATAAACTCCAAAACATTACTCTCCTCATCACTTCCTCATCTCGTAGACCTCCAATACGTATAATTATCATCTTCGTAGGAGCGCTGGGTGTACTCTGGCATTTCTTTGGTGATTTTCACCAAATTATGGTCCTTGGTGACATAACTATATTTCTCCTCGATGTGTAAAAAGGTAGCAATAAATAATAATTGTAATAAAATAAGATCTTGTTTTCTTCAAAACAGAATTAGGCCTATATGTAAACAAAATGTGTATTATTTCACCTAGACATGTGCCTCAAACGAAAGTTTTTAGGTACCTCTTTTGTTCACACTATTCCTTCTCCAATCGCATACCGAGCTTCAGGGATTTCTCGACTCCCATAACCTTCTTCTGTTCTGAAACATTCCCTCCTCCATCAGTAACCCAAGCTTCAGGGATTTCTCGACTCCCCCTCAATGAGCATCAAACAATCTCTTCACCTACAATCCTCCTGGTCATTGCAGGTAGGCAATTTTCCTCCTGTGACACAACATTTACGTTTGCCACTCTTGGTTCCATAGAATGTGACCGCTGATCTCCAATCTCTTGATGCCCCTGGAATGATGGTCTGTGATGTGGTGGAGGGGGTCCCCTACCTTGTAGTCCACCTTGCTTACGAAAGGCTTCACGATTCCAAGATCCATCGTTAATATACTGTGGAACCGGAGGTGATGGCTGGCTTCTTGGGGCTTGGTACCGCACATCTTGCACCGCATTACCCACTGGTTGGTGTGAAAACCCATATGAATAATTGTTGGTTCCCTGGGACGAACGATTCCTCCACCCAGTTCCTGAATTTTCATGATGTCTTCCGTTGTCCTTTGGATTACCTGGTCTATCCCTCGACCGCTGATTGAACCCTGTGAACCTGGGTTCAACATTTCCACCATCATTCTGTTTCTGCCGTGGGACTTGATTCTGAGTCAAAGGCCATCATTTTATCCCATGCTGCTAACATTGTAAGAAGAGATGTTTTGAAACGTTGTCAAACCCAATTCGCAGGTAAACTTGAGGAAAACTGCCAACAATCTAGTGTTCCCATGACGTTGCTGACTCTTGTTGGCATGATATTGTATGGCCCTAGCATTGCAAACGAAGCAAACTACACATCACACGTTACTCTCTCTCTCTCTTTCACAGTTTTATCTTCCAATTGTTTTAAACAACTCAGGAAAACCTCACAGCATTTGGTTCACTCACAAGATAATGATAAACCACTACCTCATTTTATTAGCTGGCTTGTGCACTCTATTACAAGATTAAAACACTTAAATGATATTTTGATTTCAGCAGGACTTAGTGTTTCCTATTATAGATATCCTAGCCTATCAAGAGAATTTGGTAGTTCAGCCATCAACCACTTCCAAAGTATAGGAGTAGTGACCCCGTTGCATTTGAGAACAAATGTTTTCACTACAGCTGAAATTGACAATATAGACCTCAATCCTTCATTTACTACATCTACTAGCTCATTTCATGAAAAAAGGATATCACTGTTTCGGCACCCAGACACCGACAATTTCGGTAATGATCAAACTAAAGAGCCCATGGTGCACAGCAGTGGGGAAAAAATTAGGAAGCTTCCAGATAGCTACACCCTAGTGAAACCAATATTTTCTCCAAAGATGAAGCCCTCTCCACCTAAATTAGAGATGCCAACAGCATTTGAGACTGAAAAGGAATGTAATGGTGTGAACACATCCATAACGTTTCAGGGAAAGAAGATGCCCACCTGGTTTTAAATTGTATATGACCATCATATCATACTTCAAACTATGTGATGAGATTAACCTTTTTCTAACTTTAAGTGTTCTCTTGCCACTTTCCTCTGAGTATTCTAACTCAGTATCAATGGTAAAACATTGCATTGATGTGATCAGAAAATCTGTATCTCATCTCAATACAAATCAGATTCCAGTCATAGTCTGCGATCAACCATTGTTCAAGACCCTGAAAGAAATTCAATGGGCATGGCCCGATTCCCACAAAGAAGAGAAAGTTGTTGCAAAACTAGGAGGCTTACACAAAAAGATGGCAACTCATAAATGTATCGGAGACATTCACAAGGGAAGTGGTTGTACATCTGCCCTTGAACAAGCTAAAATTTTAACTGACAGCTCTACTGATGCTGTTCTAAAATCAATTCACATAAAGAAGATGCATCAAGTTCATCAGGTTACAGCATGTGCACTTTTCAAATTGAACAGTCAAGCATACAAAGAATACCTTGAATTAAGCGAGGTTAGCGATGAGCTTTTATCTTTTAATGAGTGTTCAGAAGTGAGATGCAAAGAAAGCCATCCGTTCTTTTGGAACTTTGCTATGAAAGTTGTGCTTGATGTATTTGAATGGGATCAATCTGTCCATGAAGGGAACTTTAAATCTTATATGAGCTCATTATCAAATATTTTGTGATTGTTCTTTGCTTTCGATCATACTAACTATGCCAGAGCTGTTTCAATTCACCTTAGAGACATGATTAGACTTAGAGATAGACACCCTAGTGTTTTTCAGGAGTTCTCTAAAGGAAAGTTCACTGTCAATAAAATTGTAAGGTCCTTTTCTTGTATCCCTCTTGATGAAGCATATGAACACAATAATGCTCTTGTAAAGGATGTTGGATGAGCAATAGGATTTACTGAGAATGCTAAGGCACTTCATAGGTTGATGTTCTCGGGGCCAGAAGTGTCAATATTAGTTGAGAAATTCTTGCATCAAATAAGCCTATCAGATTCTTCAGATCTAACGTTTCATCATGATCAAGTGTCATCAATCAGTTCAGATTTGTAAATAGTGTTCGAAGTCTTGTGGAAGCTATGAAAGAAATGGGTGACCCTTTAATGGACAGGACACAATAATTAGTTAGGTTTCATTCACGTGTGGCTGCTGATAAAAGTGTGATAGAGTCATACAAAATAATGGAGTTATTTGGCAGGGATAAAAGAAAGAAATTATTTACGGATCGTCTAGTGAACTGTGCGGTTAGCGTGGATCAAACCATTTTTCAGTTTACCAATGAAGTCAAAATGTAAAACCAACCAGAAGGTTTTAACAATCAGACAAGACCACAATATTTTCCTGAGAATGTACATAAGCTGTCAAGTACGTACGAGATGGTGACCTTTACCAGTTTTTAAAGTCATGAACATCAACCATTTCCTCCAGCACTAGCATAGTCCAATGTAAGTATTAGGTATGGAGTTAAATCAGACATAGAACCCTGTCTGGAAAAACTTATTTCCTAAGCTGAAGGTGATAATTATGATGTATCACATCAAGCTGAACCTGATTTCAATATGATTATTCTTTAAATAGCCAAAGCTATTATTTATGCTTTTAGTAGGAATTACTCCATCTAGGTATCATATTATGAAAATAGAAAAATGACACCTGGACATGGGAATCTAACCCAGGACCTTAGGCTTAGTACGCTTAGCTATCCAGGATTCGTCCCGTACCCAGGGTCATTCTTCACTCACATTTTAAGGCAAAGTCTATGATGGACTTAGCGGAAATCGTCGGCTACATATATGTGATTATATTAATATCACGAGCTATCAGATAACGCAGCCATCTGCGACTCGGTAGTTGGCATATTGCTGCCATTTGTACAATTCCCGTACAATTTAATAATTCGATCCCGTACAATTTAATAATTCGATTCCCGTGTCCAGGTGTCATTTTTCAATTTTCAGAATATGATGATTATTCTTGATGGTGCAGTCATTTTTTCCCTTCCATAAGCCGGAAATTACAGATTCATTTGCTGACTATGCCGAAAAATTCATAAAAATAATTAAAAGTCATTTTAAGGGAAAGTTGAAATGTGTTGACATCGTTTATGACACCTATAAGGCAGATAACTTGAAGAAATATGTCCGTAAAAAGAGGCAGAAAGGTGTTCGAAGAAAAGTTGAATCAGATAAAATAATGCCTAAAAACTGGCTTGATTTCCTCAAAGTTAATGAGAACATGACAGAACTATTCCTTTCTTCCTTTTATCCAGGGAAATTTGTCATCACTAAGGAAGACAGTGCTGTTTGCTAATAACCTGCAAATTTGAATAGAATAGCACTATGTTATCAAGAGGAGACTGATACAAAAATATTTTTATATGCAGCAGATGGTATTGTAGATGGCTATAAAAATATACAAGCTTGTGCCGTTAACTCAACTGTACTTGTGCTGGCTGTCAGTCATGCAAAAAAGTTGGGATGTGATTGTTTGTGGGTAATGTATGGCTTCAGTAAACATATGCGCTACATCAATGCTACAGCAATATCAAATTAACTTGGAAGTGAAAAAATCTCTGCAATGCTTGTGTATCATGCTTTGACTGGAAGTGATACAATATAAATTTGCGGGTAAAGGTATTGTGGTAGCATGGGCTGTTCGAAAAGCTTATGATGATATAAGCACAGCTCTTCAAGTCTTGTCATACACTCCAGAAGTAGAAGCTATAAAGCAAGCTCTTCCAAGTTTGGAGAAGTTCGTCATATATGATCGTTGCAATACAGAGGATGACATAATATTTCAAGGCAAAATAAGTTTGCATAGAAAAATCGTGAGCTTGAGCATATTCCTCCAACTACAGGTATTTTGATGCAATATTTCCTCCGAACATCTTACCAAGCAGACCACATCTGGGGAAGATCCCTTGAAAAACAACCTGAAACTCCATCTCCAAGTGATTTTGGCTGCACGAAAAATGATGAAGGAATATGTATACTTCACTGGATAACAATTCCACCTGTAAGTGAGATCTCAAGAGAGATACTGAAATGCAACTGCTTTAAGATGTGCTCTAGAAAGTGTGTTTCAAAGCTGACCTACCTAGCACTGCTCTTTGCAAGTGTGAAGGATGTGAACGCTGAATATGTAGTAAATTAATTCTACGAAATATTCTGATTTTTCTTTAATTTGAAAACGTTTATTTTCGTTCCCTTACTTGAGTATTATATACAATGGAGTAACTGTGATTTATTTTGTAAATTTATTACTTTAATTGAATAATATTTTTCTACAGTAAATAAAAACACTCTTATCTAAAATAATCCTTGAATAAAACTCGTATCTGTGAAGCCTCAAACATATACAATATGTCTTAAAGCAGCCACATGGGGAACAATTCTCCGTAACCCAAAAAGAAAACGTCCAACAACTTTTGTAAGCATATATTTGAAATCAGAACCCCCAAAGACCTATATTTTGATACCCATCAATGTACAACTATGAAGCTTCTAAAAAGTGTCCATGTTATAAATATATTTTATTTGATTTATTGATTGTTATTGATAAAATCGATAACTTAAATTTGAAAACATATCAATTTACAGATTTTGTGTTCCTCTATCCATTTTCAGTGAATTCAAGTTTAAAATAAAGTTAAAGTTTGTAAAAATTATATTTATTTTAATAAAACATAAGTTTTCAAGATTCCATTTCAAAATGGCTTTCGTGAAATCTCTAAAGCCAATTTTGAATGTCTCCACCCCTAAAACTGTTGCTTAGAGATCACATTCTATGCATAAAAAGTTTTCCACTTGTACCAAAAAGTGCACGATAGTTTGACCTACCCTCTAGAGTCTAGACTAGATGATAAGTGAGTAAAGTTATGCCAAGTTATGAATAAATCTCAAAATGTGATTAATTTTAATTTTTCAGTCTTCCTTCACTTCCAAGCGTAGAGAGAAAAAATGAAGATATTTCCCAGACAACAGGAAAGTACAAGGAATGTGAAAAGTTTGTGTTAAGTTTGCAGGCCATGATTAGTTCTCCGAAAGGCAGAAAACGTAAATTATACTGGTCTGACAAAATGTTAGAAAACTTTCTTATAAAATTAGAACTAAAAAAAATCACTCTTTAAAGTTTTGTAAAAATGTTGCTTATTCTTTTGGTATGAATGATCTTTTTGTTATTTCTATATTAATAAAATAAAGAGTTTGTCTGTCATGAGCATTGAGTGATACCTACTGCACACAGAGGTCTGAAATTTAAACAATACCAGCCCCTGTGATCAAACATGTGGACCTAAAAGCTGGATTTTTAATTTTTTTATTAGTTTTCTTGAATTTATTAAAAACTGGGTTGAAAGAAATAAAATTAAGAGATTTTTATTCTATTTGAAGCAGTGCAAAGCGTTTCCCAGGGTAACCACGTAATTCATTGTGTGGCTACCCCGGGAAACGTCGGGTACTTCTTTAAGTTTTTAAATAAAACATGTGTATAAAACGCCATCAACAATCATTGAAATAAACAATTAAACTTCCTATTTCAATGATCATTTAAATTTGATCGAATGTGATGAACATTGTGAATTAAAGCCGACATTTTAAAATTGCCTATTATCTCTAAAATTGTAAATATTAATTAATTTTTCGGGAAAAGTTATGTCACATAGCTTTGGAGATAAAACGTTCAATGTTTCCATATAACATTTATTATAAATGATAATAAATTGTAATTTATTATAAATTATATAAATTGTTAAAATTAACGATTATACACATTAAATATCTTACTAAAATATATATAATATCGCTAACCTGACATTAAAAATTAATTTAAACTATTTTGAATTTGATATATACACATTTATTCTGAAAAGCTACCAATTAATCTTTGGAAGAGTGAGTGAGTGTTCTAAGGTGTTATATTTGTTTTTCACGTGATTGTCATTGATGGATGGGATGGGCTGTATAGGAATGGGGGAGGGGGTCTGTGGTAAGGGGGCAGTGCCTGCTTTAATCTCTGAGGCTGTCATCCCTACTCGTGGTTTTAATTATTATCTTCCCAATTTTTATCTATGCAAATAATCGGAGAATTTCTTTAAAAATCACCGTTTACTTCTGTACCTTAAGGTTTGTGTAAGTTGTATATAAATCAGACTGGTAGAAAGACTCACAGCAATACAAAAATGATGACATCAAATCTTCCCACTGATTATACTGTTAATAAGCTCTTCGACTGGCACGCAGACTAACCATCAAGATCATCTAGTCTAAGGTCAGTGAT
Organism: Timema genevievae; assembly: GCA_902155825.1. NCBI lineage: Eukaryota > Metazoa > Arthropoda > Insecta > Phasmatodea > Timematidae > Timema > Timema genevievae. The sequence goes on along the minus strand of CABFWO010000242.1, from coordinate 21,159 downwards.
AAAATCCTGGTTAGGTACACTGAGAGTAGTTTTCTTAAATGGTTTATTGTTAATCCTCTATGCCAATGCGGGCACCTGTCATCTGAATTAAAACTTTCCTCATCCCTACCCGATTAGAATAACTAAACGGGGATATCCCGGATGTTGTGATGAAAAATTCCATTCATTCTCGTAATAGGACAGACGTGATATACAGTACCTATAAAAGATTAATCCTTTTCTTGGCTACATGATCCAACGAACAGGTTTAGGATAGTGAGTGACATCCATTCTCGTGAAAGGACAGCAGTAATAGTTCTCTAAAAGGGCCCTTCTTTCCTTGACTACATGACAAACAACTTAAGGTCAGTAACGTTCACTCTCGTAAGAGTACATTAGTAATAGGTCTCTAAAAGAACTACACGACCAGCTAAAAAGTTAATGGTAGTAACGTTCTCTTTCGTGAGAGGACAACAGTAGATCTCTAAAAGGGTCCCTTCATTGGTAACATGACCTAACGAGCGAACACGCGCCAAGGGATTACTCCAGCAGGGATATTCTTGAAGTTTCGGACAAGACCTATATCATGTAGAACAACAGGGGAAGAATTTATTGAACCAAACTAGCCAATATAGCGAATATGTGGAACATGAGGTCACAACATATTTCTATTACCAGGATATTTGTCCATGACCGTAATCCTTTACAAGACGTGAACTCTCCATCTTCCTGCCTTTCCACGTGAAGGGATGACATCATTCTTCTCGAGTCTCGGAGATGAGTTTGAGATCCCATATTATTTGTTGTGAAACTTAAGGTCTTCATAGTAGAATCACAGTGGGGAGTTGTTTCAATGGCTCAATTTTTAGAAGAAAAACCTTATCTTACAACTAGAACAGTTACTATATCTTATTTACACGCATTCATACGTCAGCTCTCACTTTTGATGATATATTTTTAATTACAATAGAAATAACACTAATAAGCATGATAAAATTATATAATATTGACCGCAAAAACTACGTTTATATCCTCTAAAATTGTCTTTCTATGAAAGATGTGTTGTTGAGGCTATATAAATAAAGGGAAAATGTTAATTTTATCTCAGAAATAAAGTATGTAATCATTAATATTAGCTATATCCAGTGGCCCAATAATTAACAAAACGTACCACAGTCTTGAAGTAATATATTTCGATAGCTATAAAGTATTATAACAAAACTGACGCCTTTGTTCACTTGTCCACTGGTGTAAGCTAATCTTAGGTCATGCACTTGCACCCAACTACCCTACTGTTTACGACATTATAGGATATAGGTACATTACAGAAATAACATACATGATTAACAAAGTGAGTTTATTAATTAAGAAACAATACAAAAGAAAGTACATAGAAATATAAATTGTAAATATGCAAACCATCCATTGATTATGATTAGATAAATAATAATTGAGTATGGATAGTTATATTGGTAACTATTGGTGTGAAGCAACTCAATAACAGATTGTTAACTATTGGGGTGAAGCACCTCAATAACAGATCGGAAATTATTGGTTTGAAGCACCTCAGACCGCAGCTAATACTCCCAATAGGGTAATAGAAAATGACACTAAGTTATTTGAACTTAGAGACAGTGTCGACAAGAATAGTTTATTTATTCTTTATGCCAGTCTGGCTTACTTCAACATTAGATAACATTTAATACCAAGATAGGCCTCATATTCTTAGTCCTAGTTTTAAGGAGCTTCAAGGTAAGAAATTAACGTTAGCTAGCTTCTCAAATAGCTAGAAATTACAGTGAAATATGTTCCTTGATGAGAAACCGATCCTGTAAACCTAGTCAAGGGTTAATCAACAAATATCTAGCAGCAATTAATAATATGGCCAGACCTTTCCTAAATAGTACTGCCTGTGCAATCAATAGTATAGACTTTACGTTAGCCTGCAACGGGGACAATAACATTATTCATTAATGAGATCAACTTGATCAAATCTATAGGCACCTCAAATGGGCCGTACATAATTAACATAACCCCGCGAGCCACTACTAAGCACGAGTAGCCCATCCGCAGGTTGCGTACCTCAAATCAGTGCAAACTTAGACACCTACATGACTGGTGTGTGAAACAGACCCAGTTAGGTTGTGAAACAAAGCAACAGATAACCTGTTAACTTCCATTATTTTATCCTACGCTATTATATAGCCGCAACATAGTCGAACAGTCTAAGACGTCTGTTTATGAGCCCAAAATTTGCGACCGAGTAAATAGACGTAGAAGGATAGAGCGCATGGCGCTCTATAATAAATTATGCCTGATGGGCATAGACAAAAGTCAGAACAACTGACATACATATTTTATGTCCTAAGGACATTGTATAAAAGAGCTCACAGCTCAACAAAATAAACTATGCCATAAGGGCATAGGAAATTAGATAAGAGTTACCTACAAAAAACATAGTCTTAAGGACGATTTACATGAAATATCCTACAGCTCCATTAATAGAAAATACGCCTTAAGAGTTACCTACAAGAAACATAGTCTTAAGGACGATTTACATGAAATATCCTACAGCTCCATTAATAGAAAATACGCCTTAAGGTCACAATGACATAATAAATGACATAATCAATGACATAATCAATGATGTCTCTAGATACTCATGCTAAACTCCATAGCTCGATCCGCGGTGAGGAGGTGATCCTGACGCCACAACCATCGTTGTCTTCTCTACGCTGCCAAGAGTGTCTCTAGCAGCAGTGTCTCCGACTAGAGGCGAATACAATATAGGTGTCGTGAACCAAGGACAGGCTCGTATATATACCAATGGGTCTAGATGAATTGCCCATTACGATTCCAATTATAGAAAAAGGGGGGAGGGGCTGGTTCTATATTGCGCCACCGGACTCTGTGCGCTATCCGATCAGCTGGCCTCTCCTCAACCGATCTCTCGCTCATTTCTTCATCCACCAGCTCGCGAATTAGAAGTTGGCTCGTGTTGTCTTTCACGGCCAAGGTACTTCGTTAGCCGGGGCAATTGAGGTGTTGTCGATCAAGGCGTCCACTGATATCGCAGTAAGTCTATATCTGCCACATATGATAGGAACATATTAGAACTAGAAATGATAGATTTCCACTATTCTGAAGCTTTGTTCGATTGTACAAGTCAAAATGTTTGATAGTCATTTTGACACGTTACACACTGATAAAAGTTTTATATTTATTCATAGCTTGGAAGTCCAGTTAACCTCTAGGCCAGTTACAAATTACGTCTGCTATTTTGTTTCAAGATAGCGGTTACAAAACACTTCTTTTTGGTATTTCCCTCAGTCTATGCTTATTGGATTCTCACTGAAATAATATAGGCTGTATATCTGTTTGTGTGTGTATGTGTGTATGTGGTACAACTCAAAAGTGGTCGACAGACTACGCTGACGTTTCATGTTGACACATGTCAACACGTGACAACACAACACATCAGCTTTGAGTGACAACACTTCTCTGATATATCTTATGTATTGTGTCATTTGTACATGAAATTGTTTTTAGTTGAATTCTTGATTCTGATTAGAGCGCATCATTTTGTGTACGATTCAATTAGTAAAATTTTCCAGGGGACAGTACTAAAATGGATGAAAGAATATGAGCTGAACTTGACGAAGAGGAGGATATTGTGGTCGCTATTAGTTTGTTATTTGCACTGGAACACACGATAGAGTGGATAAATCCCATAAATGCTGATAGGGGTGAATTTGGTGAGTTTAATACTTTATGGCCGGAACTTTTAAAATATGAAGAGCGTTTCAAAAGGTACACAAGGATGTCAATAAAGGAGTTTCCTACCCTTCTGGACATGGTGAAATCTAAACTAGAAAAATGCAACAGATCGTACGTACTCAATCACAGCTCCCCCATCCATTATTTTCAATATCCCACAACATTCGGCTTAAATCGAAAAAAAATGCAAGCTTCACGTTCTAATGCTTTAACACGTCTGACGAAAATCTGGACGTCCAGATCTTGGGCTGATGAGTGTCACAGCATGTTAACACGCATTCCGGATGAGACAGAAAATTTAAATAATGCCAGGTATGTAGTGGTATTACACCAAATATCACAATAATTCCTAAATCTCTGCAATTTATAAATGGATTTGTGAGAAATGGAGGACTCAGAAATTTCCAAAACTTATATAAAAAATACTTCTCCCTGAACTTTCTTCAGTGGCCACATGATCTAAGGTAACGGTTCTTAAAGTGGTTTCCACGTGGCCAGGGTATCCGTGACAACACTTTATATTATTTAGATCTTATAAAGTTGTATATAACAGTGTAAATCACTGGTTTATATTAAACACGGTGTAGATTCATTCTAATTGAAAGCCCGGCAAGAAAGTGAGGCCAAAATATTGAGGTTTGGCAACGCCTCTTCTACCCACATCTTCAGAGAAGCATTAATTAATCATTAACTTGTATTTTAGTTTTCTCGTCAGCCAGAACAAATATTTTTCATAAAAAAAAAGTACTGAAACATTTTATATCTTTTCCAACAACTTATTTGTGCGAGCAAGCGTTTTATGCTCTTTGTGGTATGAAAAATGTGAAAATAAATCTTTTTAATGTTGAATCAAACTTAAGGTTGATGCTAACTGAATTTGTTCCATATTTTAATGATTTTTTGTAGTCACGCAAGCAAATCCAATCCTCACTTAAATTATTATTGATTATAAATGTACAAATATAATATATATGTGCACCTATTCTAACGTTTCATGTATTGGATTGGTCAACCTTTTCCCCTCTTCATTTCCTAGTCCAATTATATATGAGTGACCTGGTGTACAGAAAATCTACCGCAACTGATACTTCACTTGAAAGTTTATTAAATCTCTGCTCTCTTCTCGGGGATCACCCACACGTGAACGGCCTGACCAAGCTCTACAAGATGGTGGATCTATATCTAGCCCTCGGACATTGGCGCTAGCACCTCGCCACTGAATAAAGTAATATCTACCAAATTTGTTAGCAGATGAAATGCACTGTGTTGTGAAGGAGCCTATCTCTCGTTTCTTGTCGAAAGTCGCTTAACGGCTTATTGTGTACACTAGGGTTATTTGTTCATTACATTTCTATTAGCTTAATTGGCTGTCCCAGTATGGTATGTTGCTTGTTAGGTAGCAAATGAGGCGCTATTTATTTCTATGAAGCCTTTCAAGCTTCAATTGTTGGGAGTCACTTAGCGACATTTAATGTTAATCAGTTAATTTTTGATTTAAGTAAAGCTTTGTGAAGCTGTGTGTTACTATACCGTTACATGTCCGCCTGTTTGGCTCTGATATTAAAGCGCCCTCACCTTGAGTCATGGGCCTGAGTATGATCTATTTGGAAACCTAGTTAGCTCGTAAGTTTCTTGAGGGCTACGTACTCACTATTTATGCTTTTGCACTACTTGGTTGGCAAATAGTGGAGCTCTTTATGAGTACATGTGCGGGTAGTGTTTCTTTATCTTTTTTTTTATGAGTAGCTGGCATCCTTAAGGTGCTTGAAGAGTTAATAAATGAGGTCTTTAAGTTTACTTCTCTTAAATGTTAACGTAATTAAACTTTACTATGTTCAGATTTTGTAGCTCTTTACGCGATTCATATTTGGGACTAGCCCTTTTTAAGTTATTTGATGATCTCCTATGCCCCTTGGCCTAGGTGTGGACCTTCACTTTAAACGTTCTCAGATTAGGCTTTCTTTTACACTCTAGAATACAGTTCTTTCTTAGAGAGCAATTAGACCAGACCAGTCGGATTCCAATTCAATCAACTGCTTTCAGTGGCAAGTAAATGTTGTTTTATTATGAGACTGTGTTTAAACCTTTTATTGTACTAGACAGTACTAATTTAGCGGGGTCATATCCCATTGTTTGTGAGGTTTTTTTTTAACTTGCCACCTTGTTGGAAATATCTTATGTGTTTTTGAGAGAGTGTATAGCGGACTCACGCTCTATAGAAGTAATTGTCTGGTAAACGAATCCACGTATTAATTTAGCCTTGCAGGCAATACATCCATTTGACCTATATTTCAGTGCGCTGTTTATTTTTTGTGTGTTTTTCTGTCGTGTAATAACTTATTAGCTCATCGGGACATTTCAATACATTAATCATTGTTTGTGCAATCTAATGGAGTCAAACAATAGTGACAACTAAATATACTCTTATGTATATCTTTTGTTTTGTCTTTAATAAATGCTTCATTACTTAATTAATTTACTATGTTGTATAATCCTTCAAATGTGCATCCAGATGTTGAACAAAATAGTTCGATATAGTTTTGATATATGTCTTTCCGCATGAATTTTTCGAACGTTTATAAACATACTAGAGATATAAAATTTGGCAATCCAATATGTCATAAGATAATGTTCTAAGGAAAATTACTAAAATAGAAAATTTAATATAATATATTAAAAATTAGTGGCTTGAATTAGGCCAAAAACATTGAAAATGAACTATTATTTTTCTAAACTATAAACTGTTACAGTTATATGTAACTTTAATATTTTTAAACTCATTAACAACAAACAATTTATGATATATTACTTTTCTTTCTTCTCTAATTATCACCAATAACAAAGAATACAAATATTTTGTATAAAGAAGTTACACCTTAATCTTCAAAATAAATTTCAGCTTTCAACACATATTTATACTATAATTAGTATTTTGATATTGTGTTTTAGTCAACCTACATTTCAGGCTTTGTAACAAAATTAATAAAATATTATTAATATTTATAAACTAAATAATTTAACATTGGTTTACTTTTCCCTGGGATTAATTCTATATACTATTTAAGGACAAAGATACTTTGTAGTCCCCCCC
>CABFWO010000242.1:0-14223 GCA_902155825.1 Timema genevievae | reverse complement strand
CCCCCCGTGTGAATAACAGATAAATCAGCTAGGTTCTTTAGCGCAATCAAATTTGTGCTGTGTTTTTCTTTCCTTCTGGGTAGTATAAATGATAAGAATACCAAATAATCCATTTATAGAAGGTTTGTTTGTCTGTCTGTCCATCTGTTTATTGACAGTAAACACAAAAATTATTCATTGGATCGAGATGGGTCTTCCTTATTTTTCAGAGAACAATGGAAGGCTATGTACCATCACGCTAGCTCATCAACGAGAAAAGTATTTTAGTAAATAACGGGAGTAGGAAGTGAATATTCGTCGCAGCTGGTATCGTAGGCACATAAGATGGCAAGATATATGATCTTAGGTGTGAAGGGAGAAAAAATGGGACCGAGTCCTTGTTTCTTCTTCAATCTGTGTACGCATATAAAACATTGCTATTAAAGTTTCATTCTTTTCTAGCATTTGAAGTCGTTGAATGTGTTTATAAATTGTTAAATGTGAGCGAAGCCACAGACAAATGTTAGTAAATAATATTATTAGTAAAATGAACTTAAGCTATATTAAAATTATATATTATAATAAGGATTTTCACTAATATGTTACATTTTTACTTTCTCGCTGTCTTACAGGTAGAAAAAATATTGTGATCGTCCAAAAAAATCGAACTCGAGATTTTGATGACCCCACGAATCCGAAGAAGTGATTTTTGAATTTCCGTCTGTATATCTGTACCTCCGAATAGAGCCTAAACTATCTTACCGATTGGGCTAAAACTTGGTATCTACGGTTTTCATAGGGTTTCCCCGAGGAGTTTTTGGAATGGGATATTTTAATCTAAAATTAAGGATAGGATACTGAGGTACAAAAAAGAAAAAGTCGATTTTCTCAAAATATGCTCTAATGATTTTGATTAAATAACGTTTTTAAACAAAATGGCTACTCTCAATATTTCAGCAAAATGACTTTAAGGGCTCCGGTCTGATGCGTAGATTCTCAAATTTCTACTTTTTATCATATCTCAGAAATTATTTGAGATATGAAATTACTGATCATTGTACATATGTAGACCTATTTATAATACAAATATTTTATTCGCAACAATTTTTTATAAAACCAATATCTTTCAAGCTATATGTATATATATATATATATATATATATATTTAACTTTACGAATACTATAGGTTAAGTATTGCGACCATAAAAAAAACTAGCCTAAAATGTTGATGGATGTCGACGTCTAATGACCCCTCGAACCCTAAAAAGTGTTATTTGAAATGCCGTCTGTCTGTGGGTCTTTTTAACCACTAAATTAAGAATAGTTTGATAAAAAGCGAAAAGAGAAACAATCAATTTTCTCAAAATTGGCTCTAATAATTTTGATTAAAATTCGTATCTAGGTGTTGATTAAGATTATAAATAAACTGGTTATTTTCATTTTCTCATGAAAATGAATTTTAGGCTATTTTACAAAAGCGGAAATTTCCGTATCTCCGCAACTATTTGAGATACAAAATAACTTATCATTGCAAAATTGTAGTATTATTAAAAATAAAAAAGTTTTATATGAAATATATTATTATAAAATCAAAGGTTTCTGAGATATTGGCAAATATATTAATTAATGGACCTGAAAGAGATAGGGTGTAAAGAAGTGGACTGGGTAAAGCTGGTAGGGTATAGGAAAAGGTGGCATGCGCTTGTAGGTGTGGTGATGAACTTTCTATTTCCTAGTGCCGTATAGTTATTAAGTAAGTATTGATAATATCTATCAAAAGTGGTGGCTGCAGATCACATGAATTGACTTATTAATACGTGAAACTAGATCTAGTAACTTTTTCTATCCGTCAGATAAGTCCATTCTTAAGATTCATTATTAATATTTAGCACCACGTCTTGCTATCCGTTCGGGTTTTACGCTTAAGTACTAATTACGCTAATGGATTAGGAATTGGGAAGGTTGAATTTAGAGAGAGCAAACACGCATTTGCGTGGAGGGAGAGTGGAAAATCATTTAGGGAAAACCACCCCTAGTTCACCCGACCGAGATTCGAACCTAGATCTCCCCGTCCTCGGCAGTCGAGCTCAACACGACTAGCGCATTATCCAACTACGCCATCAAGGTGGGTCACTCATAAAAAAACTGGGCCAGTGAAATTATGTGGACCTATGCCCTCCGTTTCCTCAGCGATATAAAATACTACATTTTTCTTTAAGATTTGTTTGAATTAGTGATAAACCTTGAATGGTAGTTTCTTTCCTGACAAGCAAAATATTGAATTACTTATATGACTGCTACTTTTCAAAACCTAACACAGAATTAATCTTACAAAATACGAAAATGCTTTGAAGAGCAAAAAAAGATAAATCTCTGGTACAGTTTTTTGTTATTCTTCCTTACTGGTTTCGCTCTATCGTTCTTTCTTATACTCGCACTTTTCTTCTTTTTCTTGATGTGTTTACTTTCCTTTATTCTAGTGCTTCTACCTTTTATACTCCCCAGATATATTCTATTTTACTTTTTACCTTCAAATTATTTCTGTGTTGGTCCGCCTCTTTCTATTTTAGTATCCCTTGATATTCATAATTTATGCCATCCTGTTTTTTTTTCATGCGTACGTATACATTCTAAGCAACCCTCTCATGAAGTTCGTTTGAAAAAGAGGGCGCATAGCCTACGCATCGTATCAGCGGCGTCCCAAGGAATTTAGAGAGAAAGTTTCACCCCATATACACTCCTCCTTCACCCCTTTTCAAAGACGAGAGGATGAAAGGCGCATGCGTGTTGCATTCTCTTCCACCCCCTTCCACCCCCTTCCACCCTCTTCAGAGAATCTCTTCAGTGAAACTAGAGGGAGTTTTTATTGATGTACGGGATCCCCACATTTAATAGACCCATGTACCATTGTTCTAGGTTGATGTTTTATGATCTTCTCTCTTTGTGTCCATGTACACTTTTGAACCTGTATCTGTTGCTTAAAACTTCCAATACCCTTAGATATAGACACATGGACTGTCAGTTTAATAGCTATAGTCTAGTTTAGTGCGTAGCGAGGAGGTTGGGCTACTCACGTTAGTCGTGTGTACCGATGGTGATTTCTTAAATGGTTTTAGACCTCTTTTCATGCAAATGTGGGTATATTCTTCTATCAATTATTCCTTACCCTATTCAGTGTCTGAATGGTCGAAGAAGTGACACCCGCGTTGGACAGGCCTACTGATGACGAGCATATTGTGGTTCAAATTATGAGCAGGTCTACTGATGGTGGTTTTTCCTTCCAAGCAAAAATGCAGGTAGATTAGATCTAAAATTCTTCCTTTCTCATCCTTACCCTATTAGATTCATTATTATACATGAGTTTAACCTTAACAGGTAGTAAGACCAAGTGATTTTTAAAAAAATACTTCTTCATTCTTACCCTATTAGTATAACTTAAAAAAATGTGAATAGCTCAGATGGGCAAAGATGCTATGGAGGAAAAACCATTAGAAATTCCTATATAATCTAATAGGTCCCTTACACGATCAGTCAGTATTTATCATTTTTTTATTAATACTGCCAGTCTGATCGTGAGGGGGCCCTATAAGATGACTGTCTGAGGAAGTGAACATACACCTAAAGAAAGGATGGAAGGCTAAATTATATTTATATTGGGGGAATAGGGTAGAAGGGGAGGAAGAGTCAATAATTTTCTAAATATGTTTAAACAATATCATATCTCTAGTCTAGAAGTTATTCAAAGAAATCGATTCGAAGAACTCACAACCATGAGGAAGTACGAAGAGAAAATCGAGATATATATTTTTATCTTAATATATAAAAACGAAATACCTGACTGACTCACTCAATAACCCATCACCGTATCTCGCAAAGCCTTGGAATCTTGAAATTCAGCATGGAAGCTCCTTTCAGGTATTAGGCATCGGATAATAAGGGGTTTTGGGAAATTAAATCCTCTCGGAGGTTAAACGGGGGCTGGAAAATTGTGATCTTCAAAAACAAAATGAGCTGGAAAGTAGAAATGTGATTGGAAGGTAGTGGTATCACCCCATAGTACTAGAAAAAAATTTAGGAAATTTACAAATGGGTCTCCAATAAATGGGGAAGGGGGTATGCTATAATCAAAAAACAAACATTTTAGATGAGATAGAAATTTCAAATTTGGCATACTGGTTGAAAGACAACTGCTGATAATCAATTAAATCTTGAAATTTGAAATTTCTTATAGTTGGAGAAAAGGGGGGTGGGGATTAAAAACTTTTTAAAAAATAATAGAAATAACTATGTTTCAGTATAGAATCAAAGTGTGAGTTGAGCAAATGGTGAAAGGAGGGGGGGTTTAAACCTCCAAAGCTAATACAAACCTTTACGTATCTGGGTTGTAGAGGCCTGAAATTTGGTAAGCAGGCTAGATACCACTCAATATAAACATAAAAATCTGAACATTTTAAAATTTAAAATGGAACTTTGGAGTACATAGGGGCTGGAGTTAGGGACATATAAGTAGAAATATATACCTTTAAAGGGAGGTAGAAAATTAGATTTGTCCAAGGATAAGAGGGATACCTCCCAATAACAAAATTGCTATTAAAAGTGTTATCTTCATAAGTGGGGGCTGATAACATTGAGTGTTTCTAAATTGCCAAGACTAAAATAATAAACTAATTATCATTGAGATATAAGATTCACATTCTCCAGGCTGATATAAGGACAACCCCAAACCAAAATAAGGATCTTAACAATCCTAAATTTCAAATGAGAAAGTAGTACTCTAGAAATTTCTAAAACTATTTGAAAAAAACACACCTTTTTGTACATTAGAAAAATGCAATATGTTTAGTAAATTTGAAGGGAGTATCACAATAGTTTGCAAATATTAAATTTAAAATGGGGATCCAAGAAATGGTCAAGGCTGGACATTTACAAATCTTTAACTTATTATTTAAATTATTATTTAAAATTATTATTTGGTGGGACGGTAGAAAGACCACCTCAAAATCCTAAAAAAGTATGAAAGTTTGAAATTGGGTAAGGGGTCAATCAAATTGTGGGGTGGAAATACATTTCTAAATCTTAGAGAAAAAAAAACATCTTTCGGTATGGCAAAAAGTAGAAATTTCGCAGTTAGCTAGAAAGTATTAAAGATATTTTTAATTTTAAAGTCAAGATATGTGCTTAAGGTAGGCTAAGAATTTCAAAAACTAGTTTTAAAATCAATATCTGGCCTTAATAAGAGCTAAGAATTTCACAAACTAATAGATTATACATTTATAAATGTGGTAGAAAATGTGAGTACTTTAAAGACGTTAGAAAAATTAAAAAACACATTGTAATAATACAGATAAAATAATATAAAAAATATTATGTAATTTTGAATATAGTTGCGTATTACCTTTACTAATTATGCATTTAATTGACTGATAAATTAATTTAGTTACAAACTCTCCTTTATATAGAGAGATAGTAAAAATTGTTTATAAGATATAAGTATATATACATATAGTGGTTTCCGGCTAAATGGGACACATCAAGACTAGGTCACTTTGACCCAACTAAGCGGCTTGCCCCAATTAAAAGAAATTTTAAACAATGAGCTTAAAATACATTCTAATGGAGAGTAAATCTATCAATTAAATAAAAGGGATATGTCGCTTAATTAAAGCATACTGTTTTTAAGTTATATTGGTACTAACATTCATTTTAAAATAATTTAAGCTAAAAGCAAAACTTAAATGGTACGTTGAACCACAGACACTTCTCTTTTTAATCCTAAAAACTCAAAACTTTTTTAGCAAAATTATATATACTGTTACAGAATCATTTCACTTAAGAGCATAAATTAAATATTAACTATGCACTGTTACAGAAATATTGAGAAAAGAGGAAGATGTTGATCAAAGAACTTAACAATCAACTTCACATTTCAAAGACCTATATATATATATACCCTATCTATTTGCTTATAGCTCCAAAACTATTTGTTTTATAAAAATATATTTCTAATAAAAGATGATAAGTTATTTCGTATCTTTAATAGTTGTGGAGAAATCATTAAAATTGGAAATTTCCACCTATCTAAAGTGTCCTTAAATTCATTTTTATGGAAAAACAAATATTTCCATTGCCTGAGCACAAATGAAATAACATACACTGTTACAAAACCATTAAGAAAAGAGTAACATTTATGTCCACCAAAGAAAGGAATAAACAATTTTATTTTCTGATACTTAGATAAAAAATATAAATATGGGTTTATAGCCGCGAAACTATTGATTTTATAAAAATATGTTTCATACAAAATACTTTTATAATTAATAGTTTTAGATGTTCACAATGATAAATTAATTCGTATCCCAAATAGCTGGGTAGATAGGTTCAAAGTTTGAAATTTTGCATATGTATAGTAGCCTCAAAGGGAATTTAATGGATAAATTAAAATAGCTAATTTTTTTTTTAGTGTTAAACAGTGTCTATATACAAAATTTAATCAAAATCTTTCTAGCAGATTTTGGGAAAATTGATTTTTTCTCTTTTTGTCCTTCAGTAAGTTTACTTTAATTTTAGAGTTAGATAACCAATTCAAAAAAATATGGAGGGAAACGTTATGAATACCCTAGATACCAAGTTTTAGCCATATCGTTAAAATGGTTTCGGCTCTATTCTAAGATACAGACAGACAGACGCATCGCATAAATCACTTTTTTGTTTTCATGGGGTCATGAAACGTCTATATTTATCAAAATTTACAGTTCGATATTTTGACAATCAAAATAGTTCCCTCTTCGAGAGGTTGAGAGAAAGTAATATTGTACATTTAGGCTCTGTGAAGTGAAGAATCAGTACCAAATAATGTTTGAATCAAGTGTTACGTATTATTTATTTGAAAAATATTATCACGTGTACTCTGACGTATGTTTTTTTATGGACTGCAATTGAACAATGTCAGCGTATGGATTTTATACTGGTAGAGGACTTCTTTCCTTACCTCTTAAAGTGACAAATCTTAACGGGGCATCTTGAAAGGGGTCATAAATAAGATAAATATACTGTACATGTATTGTACCTACTAAAAAAAAAAGTAAGTGCATTGGTTGGTACAATTTTTAATCTATGTCAACCCACAGGACTTATACATAAAATATAATTCTGTCCAGTCACTAATGTGGTCGTAAACAATTTGTATACCGTAAGCATAATTTCTCTCGGAATACGATTACCAAGACACAGAGAAAACAAAACACAACCACCCACAGCACAACTTCGTAACAACTGTCTGAGCTGCTGCCTGCATAATCTCCACGTTACAAGCATCTGCACCATCTGCATACCGTTTAATGTTCAATCATGACCTTCATTGCTTTAAATAAGCGGCTAGTTGGCCTAAATAAGCTGAAAGAACTCTAGTTAAATAATTGTTTTGTTTCTGATATTCGAATTTTGTCCCAAATAAACAGCTACCTCAATTAACTGGTGCTCCAACTAACCAGAATCTACTGAATACATACACACACATAATATTTTTAATGTTATCTTATATATGCTGTAATTATATACTGTTTATATATATATATAGGCCTACTGTATATATAATAGGGTAAATACTAAATAGGTATAGGTAGGTACCTTATATTGTGAATACTATTTGATCTTCATATTCAAATGTGCCTAATATTGTAAATACTGTCTTATATAGGAGGTTAAGGTATATATTGGTACCTTATATTAAAAATTACATAAATAAAATAATTATTATGTATAATGTACATATCTTATTTTATATTCTACTATTTAATGAATATTAGAGATATTAAAACATTTTGTACCACACTTGAACGATCATTATTAGGTGCCAATATATATTGTCTTGAATTAAACTTATTTAATTACGAGACTGATTGAAAAACCATAGGTCAATGGGCTAATTATTTTAAATGCTCGTTAAAATTCTTTGTGAAGTAGACCATAGCTCATGGTAAGTCAGTAAATATTCTCTCAAATCATATTTATTGAAGTCTGAGCCGTTATGTTTAACTTGTAGAGTGCCAGATTCTGTCTTACCGTGCGTTCGAAATGTTTAAAGATTTTTCACAAATCATTTCAGATGTGATGGAAAAAATTAAGGTATACTTGCAGGTATTGAGAGAAATGTAGGGTGGACTAAAGCACTGAATTATAATTTTTACATTATGGTATAAAACAGTTTCGCTGTTATTAATCAAAGATGTATATCTTTATTTAGGCACTGCTTCTTAATACTCATTCGGGCTACCCGCGTTTATCCACACTAATGAAATAGGGATAATAAAGTTAAAAAATAGAGGAAAAGCACCCTCATTTGAATGGATTGAGATTGATAAACCATTTATGGAAAACCACCCTCAGTATATCTAACTAGTATTAAAACCTCAATCTCCCTATCACCTTCAATCCAGACTTTGGTGACAGTGACGCCTTAGAACACCAATGCCTATCTTTCCTTATCATTCGTGACGTTGCAGGCCACAATAATAGCCTATGGTATCCGTCAATCAACACAAAGAATATGAGGAGTGAATCAGAATACCACCTACGTTGTCTGGAAAATATATCTCTAGTTAACAAATCTTTATTTTTCAAACTTTATTGAAGAGGGTGCATTTAAAGTTTAATAGAATGCAGTTTTAGTTGAAATTTTGGAAGGGCAGATGTCAAGTTTCCCAGGGCATCTCTTTACCCCCATTTGACTACAAGAATGACTCGTGTGCAATCTTCGGAATTATTCAGCTTTCGCCTTTGTCGCTGGAGGCAGCGTGAAGTTCAACACGGAACTTAGATTTGAATAATCGCTGGAGGAAGTTGAAGGAATGTAAATGTGATATAAATTTTAACTATAGTACTTTCGTTGTGGGTGTGATACAACTTCTCCATCTGAGTTGTAGTTATGATAGTTTGTAGTTATATCAGTTTGTGAGAGAGCCATTGTGCTAGTGTGCGCTGTTCACACGATGGAATAGGGCCAGTAGTAAAGTGAAATACTGTCTAACAAAGGTATATCTAGTATTATTTTAATTTTCTTGAGTCTTACTGTGGATTCATACGTCCGCCGAAATACTAGCGCAGAACAGAAACGTGGCCACGTGACGCGCTCTAAGCCAATCACAAGATTTCTACTTAAACGGTGCGAGCTGTTCTGCTGAAGTTCAACTATTCTCTACTTTGTCCGCTCTGCTCTAAATGTTAGGCACAGAAGAACCAATCAAATCTCAGAGCCAACCATCTCAAATCAGTGCGCATGCGCATTTGACAATGCATGCGCTCTACAGCCAGAAGATAGCAGACAGCTTCTTTGGCCGTTGTGAGGAGATTTGAAATAACTCGTTGATTTAAGTCGTGTTTATCGATGTATTGGATTGTGCCACGACATAACTTGAAAACATCAATCGGAAGAATGATCTAAAATATATGTTTATCGGCTATAAAATAAAATATTTTGATGGTTCCCTGTTTTAAAGCGTTGCAATGCATCATGGGTCAACTTACAATGTATGAATTACTGCGCAGATTCTGCTTTCTATTTTTCGGAGAGCGTGTGAATCAATCTTTACCCATTCAGCCGCTGTGACAAAGCAAGAATTTACTATTGGGAAGTGGGGGTCTAAAGGAATGTTCCCCCTTTCCCCATATATGGGCCTGATTATACCCCCCTTCCTTGCACAACCAGCACTATTGTACACCTCCCCATGCAATTAGTGCAAGAACACATTTAATGTATTGTGTATGCTTACGGCTCATTTACCTCAAACAAGAACAGCATACCATGGTATTGATATAATATACTCTAGATCAGATGTCTCCAACCTTTTTGTACCTTAGAGCACATTCAAAATTAACGGTAGTACGGCGGGCACCAATTACTTTTTCAAGGCAGATTTCTAACTCCCGCCAGGCATTGAGGTCAGCCTCAACGCTATACACACGACCGGTCAAATGCCGTGTTAAGTTACCAATAGCGATTGTGACGATTCATGTGATTGTGGGTAATACTCAAGGCCGTAGCCATGGGGAAAAGGGAGGTTCAACCCCCTCCAACTTGACAAAAAAAACTGCTTTATTTGAGGTTTTAACAAGACCAAAATAAAGACACAAGGAAATATTTAACTACTCACCACCATTTTGGTGCTTTAGGTACATTTTTAAAAATATATTTTTATTGTGTGTTTATTCAGGCAACAAAGCTGGGTAGACCCATGTCAAGATATTTACAAAAGAAATAGGAATTATTATCATGGTATTAGTGAGTGTGGGGAGAATGATGGAAGGGGGTAGGTCTTTGATATTGGGAAAAGCAAAACCATACAGTTTGAAACTATTATAAATGTAGTTTCGAGTAAAAGTACACTTTGTAAATGAGCTGGCAAAGAAAGAGGATTGAGAGGGGGGGTTTCAATCACCAACTTTTTGAGAACAGCATACAAACTTGATTTTTGTCGGAAAAGTGACAGATTAAAACTATTAGTCAAGAATTTTTCAGCTGTGGTATAAAAGGGGTGGCCAAACTCAAAAGGCTCGGTGGGTGCCATGGCACCCGTGGGCATAGGGTTGGGGACCCCTGCTCTAGATTATAGAATATTTTAAACCAAGATTTCATAGAGAAATTCAAATAAATGATATGTATTAAAACTAAAACACACAAATAACATAAGTAAAAGTTCAAAATTAAATAAGAACAGACTTAAGTACCTAACTTTTTAAGTTTAAATTGGTGCCTGTGCAGGGTCCTCTAGGAGGGGGAGTTTGGAACCCCCTCCTGGCTACGTCTCAGCGTTAGGGATATACGCATATTTTATTAATCATTTAAGGTCTAGAATTGATAATGGTTGAATTTATAGGAAATATGCCCCCAACTTTGAAGAGAGGTAATAGGTAAAATCATTTTACAAAAAAAAAAATACTTAAATCCAGACCTACTTGTCAGCCCCAGACTATAAATGAGATGAAACGACCAGGTCGCCGATGCGGGTAGGATTGTTAACTAGACCGATATTGGTGCTCGCGGCAGACCAAGCCCAGTTTTTCATGACCTGGCTGTGAGCAGTTCTTCCAACTTCAGTTCCATTTTCATATAAAGAGGCTTCCTTATCTGACAGCTAGAAAAGTTACTAACATTACTTTAAAGTAGTCATACATCAATTCATGTGGTATAAAACGGTCACTTTTGGTAGGTTTCCTCAATATCTATAAAATAACACTAATATTATTGTAAAATGTTATATATATTGACCACAAAACATAAGGATTTATTTGAATGTTTCTTCCTACCAAAATATCAAATTATATGTTCATTGTGTGATGGTATAGGCGTTGTTAGAATCAATTTTAATAACTTTGCTGAATTTGATCATTCCCGTAAAATCCACCTCGGCGGCGTAGTTAGCTAACGCGCTAGATTCGTGTTGAGGTAGATTGCCAAGGACGGGGAGATCAAGGTTCAAATCTCACTTGGGTGAACTGAGGGTAGTTTTTTCTAAATGATTTTATACTTTCTTTTCACGTAAATGCGGGTTCACTTCCTCTATGTTCAACCTTCCCAATTCCTAACCAATTAGTGTAATTAGTACTTAAGCATATAACCCGAACGGGTGGTAATACGCATTTCCAAGCACTATTATTATTGTTATCATTATTATTCCTGTAATATATAGCTATAGATTTAAATATGTGGTGGAGGGCAGTGGCTAAATTTAGAACTATATGCCTTGTAAAGTTTACTTTTCTCTTAAAGACAATCCCATGTATTAAAACTTGTTAGCGTTCATTCACTCTTAAAACAGCTCCGATTACAGTTAGAATGAATAATAGTCCAGTTTCAGGTCGTGAGAGTTGTTTGAATAAGGCTAGTGATGTCGGAAACGGACGGGCTAATTTCCCATGGAGTTCGCCACCAAACGATGTTGAACTGGTGTCAGAATACAGCCCTGGTAGCCAACTGACACTGAGCCAACAACCCTCCAAGCCCCTTTTCCCACCACACAGATCTGCTCCCTTTTTTTTCAAAATTAGGTCTGCTCTTTGGCTGATCTCCAGAATCTTTACCCGACCCCCGCTTCCGTTCATGAGTTATAGGATATATTATACCCCTCGTGGTCGACCGCTCTAAAACACTTTTGTCCCTTCGTTCGTATGGATAGACTTCTGTGACGTGCTCTTATCCTCGGAGTAAACGTTTTGTTACCACTCTATACCCACCCCTCCTCCCTCACATCACATTCCCACCCCAATTACTGTGTTTCCACCCCTCCTCTTTCCGGTCTCGGTGGCCAATAATGGACGGAATATACTCCCACTATCGATGTAATTAAGTCGACATGAAAAATTATTCTTTCGGGAATTTGTAACAAATATAGAGGTTATTTTCCCCTCATCACCAAACCTAAAGGTTTTTTTTGGGTTCAATTTGAAATATATTTCCGTTTTGGGTTGAGTTTTAATATAATTTCTACAATCTGATAGATCTAAAAAAGAAAATCATAACATAAACTACATGCACAGATATAAACGTGGATTAAAACACCAGTCAGAGGTTGGGTTTTGAAACTTGACAGGATTTATTTAGTTTTTCCCTACATGGCTTCCCACAATTATTTAATGCAATTGTAGGTACATTTCTTTCTAACGAGCCTTAAACACCTCAACCCTAATATTATGATAAGTTTAGGAAACTTTGACGGATAATAAGGCTCGGTGAAAGAACAAATAAGACTAATTGTATAAATTTTCATCCCAAATATAGTTAAGTCGTTGTAACTTTACTGCCTGTTCAAATCACAAAGTGTGTTTTAAATATCAGCTAGAATTTATACGTTTTACGTTATTTTGTGAAATATCTATTATTAAAATAAAATTTGTTTAGAAAAAATCTCAATCATTGTTGTTGTTTTTTTACTTCGGGAACATCGCTATCGTATATAATTTCATCGACCGGAGTAAATTATATGTAGATACAAATTTTCAAGGATATTTTTATGAAGCACTATAAGACATAATGGCGGTACTATTACTGCCAACAATTATAAATGTTTAAAAGAGATAGATTCACAATTCACGTTATTTTAGTCCTACATCATCATACCAGATACAATCTATGTTGTAAAAAAAGTTAGAGTATATTTATTAATTACAAACTGTTACAACTCCGTTCCCCGTCTCAGCCCCTCAAACCCCGTCGTATGGAGTCTTCCATTATTTACTGACCACAGGCAAACAAAATACCAAAACACAATGTATGTAATTACATTTTTGGCAAAATAAAAAAAAGGGTTTCGCAATATGAAAATCACAATACGCGAGAATAATGCTTCGTTCATCAAATAAAACATTCATAAAGCATTTCAAAGAGAAGGAAGGTAAATTACTGCTTCACGAAATGGCGTAACTTATGAAAAGAAAACCCTGCAAACAATATTTTTATCTAATTATTAGCTCTATTAGCTCTTTTCATCATTACCACTTTTATAATAACTTTATTTTTACCTTGATTCAATTTATTCTCTTTTCTCCACATTTGAACCCACTTCCTTTTATACTGCTGTAAATTCCCTTCTCTCTTACCCCTATTTCATCAAAAAGTAATGAAGGTGTATCAACTTAAATACCAATTTTCATATGAAGGGCCTTTTTGAACATACTAACATATTTTTAACGGTAAACATTGATAACATTTTATTATATTGTAATGAAAAAAGTATTATGTATGTATTTATTTATTTTTATTTATTTTATTTATTATTAATTTTAATTATTTATTTATTATTTGAATGAATTTATATATATATATAATATTGTATTGTTGGGCGCCAACTACCAACCACTTTTATTTTTGTGAAGTAGCTAGATTTTTAATTATTGAATAAATTTATCCCCATAAACTGCTCAGCGGTAAGACGAAAACCCTTTCTCTCAAGACCCCTGGACTTTACCTAAAGTTTTAACTTAAGTTGGACACCTACAACCAAAGACTTCCTGAAGCAGATTATTACTCTTTCCATGGACATCGGATCTACTAGAGAATATTTATACATGGGATGCAAGTTCAAAAGAAAAATACAATGTACATTGATGTAAATAAAAAACAATTAAATTTAAAGAGTGATTTTTAATTATTGTAGGGAATGATATTCTTAAATAAACCCTACCTATTAAGGCATGCCTCCCAAATTATAAAATTAATATAAGTATTGCTAAGCAATACTTGAAATTGTTAAA
>CABFWO010000241.1:385592-405826 GCA_902155825.1 Timema genevievae | reverse complement strand
AGTTCTTTAACATAATTTCCCTCCCCCCTATCCTGTATGGTTGTCTCTACGTACCACCGATGGTCAACAAACCACACTACAGCATTCAAAACAACCAGAAGCAGGGATGCCAGTGAGTTACCTGGAGGTGGTGGGGGTGGAGCTGGGAGTAGGAAGGTCCTTGTCCTTCGCACCAGGGGTGGGGGGTGGCTGCAGGTTGTTGTTGTCCAGTGTCGTGGTGCTCCCCAACCACTTGTCCTCCAGCCTGTTAGTGTCCAAGGGTCTGTGCGACGAAGACAGGGTGTGGACTTGACGACCACTGCTCGCAGGCACCATCACGCTCGCCGAGTCCTACAGGGGTTACCAACATACCACTGTGTCATACACGGGAGACGGTACAGGAAAACCAAATAGGAATAAATACTATATAGTTTTTATAATGAAAAGAGAAACACAGTTTATACTTTACACTAGTGCCACTGGTCAAAGAAGAAAATGCTGACGCTTAAAGAAAATTGGGTCTACCTCGTTGGTCTTGGGGTGAAGTGCTTGCCTCAGGACCCGATGTTCGTGAATTCAAACCCAACCGGGGTCAATGAATTTTTCTTGAACAATAAAACTCCGTAGCACAACTTCTATCAGAAGGGAAGCAAAGCTGTCGGTTCCATGTTGATCGTGGCAAGTAAAAGAACTCTGGAAGGTATAGAAAAATATCTTTCCCGGCAAAATTGGTAGGCCCTTTCTCTTTCGCTCATAGAAATTCTCGTGCGCTTATATAATCAGTCGGTTCAGAAAGTGCACATTAGATACCTCAAATAAATAAAAAAAATCAAATCAAAGAAAATTGGATGCTACTGTATAATTCTTCGACTTATGTCTCATTCTATTGGAAAAGCACTTTAAGACTTATTTTATTTATTTGAAGTATTTAACGTTAACTTTCTGAACAGATTGATTATATCAGCATTCAAGAATTGCTGTGAGTGAAAGTGAAAGGGCCTACCAATTTTGCCGGGAAAGTTATTTTCACATATCGTTCTTCACATGCCACAATTGACATTGGACTGACAGTTTTACTACCCCTTTGAAGGAAGTAATGCTTCAAATTTTTACAGCACAAGTCAAATTTGTTGACCCCACCTGAGTTTGAACCCACAAAAATTGGGTCCTGAGGCAAAAATTTTACCCCAAAACCACTGAGGTCGACAATTTCTTAAAAAAGAGAGAACCAAAAACCCAAAAGGGAGAAAAGAGAAATCGGTAAAGAATGATCAGACATTTATAAAAGAAATGCAAATAGAATATGATGAGTTGATCCATTTATGCAGCTGTTCCTTAACCTACAAATACAAAATGTACTATTTGTGCTAACTAATTGTTTTAAGTGATTCTGAAGATGTTACAAAATTTGAAATTGATTTTAAAGTCAAAACAGTTACACCTTAAAGGAATAAGTATAAAAATTTGTTATTATTTATTTATTGACCTGTTATAAAGACAATTAAAAACTTATCTTCAACTTAATATTTGAAACTTTATAATTATTTAAATATTAGTTAAAAAAAGACAATTAGACAAAATAATAAAACTTCATGTCCAGCAGGTATCATTTACCCAAATATATTTTAATTAGAAATGGTCACTTCCTATATTTCTCGAATCCTAGTCTCTAATCCAAATCTGAATCTCAACTTTTTAAAAATGTACAATTTCAGTTAAAGTGAAAATATTTGAAATTGATTAAAAAAAACAGTAGTTTAAGTCTCGGTGCGAATGATAAATGCTATTTTCTTTGTCATGTCTATTACTACATAAAATAAATGGTATGGAACTCCACACGGACTTTCTCACGCCATTGTTTAAAAATGGAGATATTTACTCAAAACTCGTAATATATATGAAACAAAATAATATACACTAGCAAACCTGAGCAAAAATGGCGTTATACTATAGTTAAATATTTTTTGATTCCCAGACTTGGATTTTAAGTGTTTCTTTTCAAAGAATTAAAGTCCTCACTAGTATATTTGGACAAAAAAAAAAAAATCTGATATCGCGTCTACAAGCGTAAATACAAATTTTGACTTATGGTTAAAATTTTCAACATTTTATTAGTGGTTGCACATCTTATGGTTATCACATTTTTATTAAATTACTCATTTATAAATTTGGGCCAATAAAAAAGGTAAATATTGACTAATGAATCTAAAATGATAGAGATAGATCATTGCTGTACAAACAATTTCCCTAAGAGGTTAAAGAAAAAAGAACATAAACTTTTTATGAGACTTTCTTATCTACTGACTTACTTCTGGAATTGGAGAATAATTGCGTTAAAACTTAAGTGTAGTATCTATGTATAGCTAAAGCTCACAAAATGGTATTTATAAATTTGCCAATATCTCCAAAACTATGGGTTTTATAAAGATATTTTTCAAATAAAAGTTTTTAATTTTTAATAGTATTACAATTTTACAATGATGAGTTTATTTTGTATCTCAAATAGTTGCGGAGATATGGAAATTTCCGCTTCTGTAAAGTACCCTAGTCATTTTCATAGGAAAATTAAAATAGCCATTATGTTTAAAATCTTAAACAACTCCTAGATTCGATTTTAGTCAAAATTGTTAGAGCCGATTTTGAGAAAATAAATTTTTTCTCTTTTTGCCCATTAGTAAACTACCCTTAATTTTAGGGTTAGATATTCAATTCCAAAAACCCCTCGAGGCAACCCTATGAAAACCCTAGATACCAAGTCTTAGCCCGATTAGTAAAATTGTTTAGGCTCTAGTCCAAGGTACAGACAGACAGAAATTTAAAAACCAATTTTTTAGACTCAGGGGGGGGGGATGTCAAAATTCATCAAAATCTCGAGTTCGATTTTTTTGGCAATCACAATACTTTCTCTACCTGTAAGATAGCAAGAAAGTAAAAACCTAAAGAACACTTTTTTTAGCCAATTAAATATTTTAATACTTTTGTCCTTTTTTATTATTTTGTTTTTCTCCCAACTACACAAGTCTATATAATTCATTTTACCAACTGCTGGAAATTGTTATATCAGGTCAAGGTCTTAATAGTTTTATTCTAGATATTTTTTTTAGTTTTTTTTTACGAATCTTGACTCTCTCCAATACCATAGGATTTGAGGGATTCGTGGAATCAAGGATTCAAACATCCCATATCTAATGTTAATGAAAATGTGTAAAGAGGAGTCGAGTAATTCCTGCCAGGTATTAGTTTCAATGTATTTTTAATAATCGTTAAAAAATAATTAAATTAAACATTTCAGCCAAAACTTGGCGCTAGAAATGCAAATATGTATTTTTTCCTCCATTTAATGTCAGTTTTTCCAAACAGAAATAATGTGTAGAAGATGAAACATTTCATTCCATTGGGCTTTTTTGTGTGTTTTACTACCCATTCAGGTTATAAGCTTATATATACTAACTAATTACACTAATGGGTTTGGAATGAGGAAGGTTGAATTTAGAGGAAATGTACCTGCATTTTGAGTGGAGGGAAAGTGGGAAACAATTTAGGGGGAACCACCCTCAGTACACCCGATCTCCGTAATCGGCAGTCTAGTCTATTGCGAGAATAGCGCCTTAGACCATGCGACCACCGAAGCGGGTTCCATGGTTCTGATGACACAACTACACCACCCTTCTGTCTGGCGTACCTTGTAAGTGAGCGTGAGAGTATGACTAGGGGAGACGCTGCTCAGGGTGTTTCCGGCGGGGGAGGCGTGCGGCGAGGGGCTGCCAGGACCCACTATGAACCCGTTGTTGGTGGGCGACGGCGCAGAGCCCTGGTGATGATGCTGGTGCCTGGCGGTGAGCGCCACCGGTACGGCGAAGTGGTTGTTGGGAGTCGAGGGCCTCGAGTTGGTCGGCGTCAGACAAGATGTGGACGACGACAGCCTCTGCTGGACAATCTTCTGACACGCTGACATTTGGGAAGAGAGGAGTTTAGTTGGTTGTCATTTGTTTAGATATCTTTAATACAGAGGTTCTTGACCTTGTTAGGGCCAAATACCTCTTTGGTAGCCTGGTGAAGCCCGGGGGCCAGATTAATGTTTATATAAATCTGCATAAAATAAAATACATAAGACTTAAAAAGGAAACCATTTATATTGAAATACAGTACCGGTAATAAAAAAAACTGTTATACAGTATTATACTACTGTGGTTTGTTGTCTACATTCATTTTTGAATTAAATGCTAAATATCAGTTGAAAGGGTGGTGAAAATAAAAATTTTATTGCACAGTTTTAACAACTGTATAAATATAAGAAATAAATAGTGGAGTTATAATAAGGTTCATACCTGCCATTTTATGCTTTTCATCTACCTTTGTTAAAGTAAAGTAATTAATATATTATAGGGCTGATATTGTATAACTAGACATTCATATGAGACGTACACAATGAAACATTTATGATACTAATAATATTATATTATTATTAATATTATTATACTTATATAAATATTTCATACTGTATAACCTCATATTAATGTCTTGTTATAATACATTTCAGCACCATACATTAATTACTTTACAATGGTACGCGAAAATCATACCCCTTATCTTGAGTGACGCCTTATACCATTTGACCTCAAGGTTATCCTCAACTCACCGTCCTGGAACACCCTCTCGACGTTGAGCCCATAGGTGGCGCAAGTCTCGAAATAGGAACACCTCTTGAGGTCAGTGGCCAACTTCCGGGCCAAGGAGTCGTCGATCACTCGAGGATTGTTCTCACTGATAGAGTCTGAAACAAAGGGGCATTTCTCACAATCATACAGGTCCATCATAGTCTGATTGTGTTTGTTACAAGACAGGACGCAGACTCGAGGATTCCAATGGGAAATATACTTAGTATTAGTCTAAAATCCCTACTAAAAGTATTTTAAAAAAAGCTAAAGAGAGAAACTGTACAAGCATGTGTACATTATTGTATGTAAGTGTAATGCATGTTAAAACATTGGGGGAAAAAAAATCTCAATAGGCAATAACTAAATTGGTTAAAATCATAGTTACCTAGCTTTTATCTGTGTGTCTAAATTACTTGGAGCACCCAAAATTTAGGATCGGATCCACGGTATTTACTATAGGGGCAACCGGCTCCCATGGTGTAGTGGTCAGTGCAACTGGCTAAGAGCCCCGGGTTCCCAGGTTCAATTTCCAGCTGGTACCTTTGGTATTTTTCCCGAAAGGCGAACTACCCCGACGCTCACCAGGGTTTGGTTAGTTATGCTTAAGTTAGGTTTAAGTGTTTCCACTGTTGCCACTACCATCTCATCTAATCGGGACACGAAAAGAACCTCCACAGAAAGGATGTACCTACGATTAGTACAGTCAGACGTCCCCTGGGCAACGGTACATTAGTACTGGCTAATCTTTCCACTACTGGACTATCAACGATGAAGTCCAGACGCACAATATTATATACAGTGCGTTCGGAAACCCAATGTCTAAACTGCACACATAATTTGTTTGAGCCAAAAGTAATATAAAATATATATACACTTTTATCCCGCAAACTACGCTAATACCATTAAAGTGTGTTCAAAGTTTCGGCGTACAACGCCGGGAGAGCAAAGCTGTTCAAGCATGCTTTTACAACAGGTTGCAGTGCACACCTCGACATCTTGAAGAACGACAGCAGAACATACCAAAGTTAATAGTAAACAACACACCAGTCCATCTAGAAATGTGAATACGTTCATCATTAACGGTCCTACACAACAGAAAGTGTTTGCCATTATTACATATGCAGTGCCACGCACCTAATTCCTATGTAATTTGCTGTACATGCATGCTTGAACAGCTTTGCTCTCCCAACGCTGTGCACTGAAACTTTGAACACAATTTAATGGTATTAGCATAGTTTTGCGGGAATCTAAGTGTATAGGGTTTTTGTATTACTTTTGGTTCAAACAATATATATGTGCAGTTTGAGCGTTGAGTTTCCGAACCCCCTGTATATTACCACATGTTCAGGTAAGACCCATACATGATAAATATTCTAATGGGGTAGAGTTGAAGAAAAGAAGCATTTTAGAGGTAATATAACCACATTTGCGTGGCTGGAGAGTGGGAAACAATTTAGGGAAAACCACCCTCAGTAGACCCGAGCGGGATTCGAACCTCAATCTCCTCGTCACCAGCAAAGATCAACCTAATGCGATAGTGATGCGTTACTGTGGATTCACACGTTCACTGTAAAACGCGAGCAGTGCTGAGATTGGGTCACGTGACAGCTCTAATCCAATCACAATAAGTCTGCGTGGCCGGAGTAGCCCGCACTGCTCGAGTAGAAATAATTTCAACTTTTCCAGCGCTTCTACAGAAAACCGGCCAAGAAGACCTGATCAGCGTATGCGCAAACTTTCAAACATGCGTTATTTATAAAAACAGAATTTTCTCAGTTTATTGGAAGCCATGAGTTTTATCGATGACAAAATCAAACCCAAGCAGCAAGTAAAACATATAATTTTATTTTAAAGACAGTAACTTGAACTGATTGTAATATTAACGTTTTTATGTTTGACATTTCAATGCATCATGGGTAAAGAGAGATTCCCAACTTTCCGCGAGTGTGTGAAGTACTTTCAAACAATTAAGAAATAACGTTTAAAATTAGCTAATAGTTAATTGAAGATATTTTTATTGCAATACTTTTTTTCCCACAAATAAAGTAAGATAATTTTCTCCTTGCGGTCTTGGCAAAATTGCCTACCAGCTGTTATAACATCTATTAGGTGACCAGCCAAAAGTAAGACGCTGGTATGCATATAGGTGTTTATTTCAAAGCTCGCAAGCCTCGAATTCGCCCCCCAATTATCCTCTCTACTCTCATCTTTAGCGACCATTGCGGCCATGGGCTATACCACAGAATTTTCAACTCTATTCCTCATAAAAACTAATCTGTATTGTTAACTTGAAGTGGAAAGCTATTTACGGTTTGCTCTTGTCGAACGTAAAACCCAATATTCAAGAACTGATAGAAATAAAACAGTGTCAACTATTACACTAATTTTCAGTAATTTATTTTGGTACCATTTTTCTGACAGTGTTACATATATTTTTATAGTAGAATATATAAATAACTTTAAAACAAAACTTTTCTTAAGATTATTTTTATAGACATCCCAACAATTAAGGCATGGGAATTTAATTATCTACCAAGGGGACGTCAGCTGAAAAAGGTTGGTAACCACTGCGTTAGACCATGCGATGCGGGTCTAAATTTTTTTTAGCACTGCGTCTTACTACCCGTTTGAGTTATACGCTTATGTACTAATTACGTTAATGGTTTTAGGCATTAGGGAGTTTATATTTAGAGGAAGTGTATCCGCATTTGCTTGGAGGGAGAGTGGAAAACCATTTTGGATAAACCTCCCTCAGTACTCTCGACAGAGATTCGAACCTCGATCTCCTCGTCATTGGCAGTCTAGTCTACTGCGAGAGTAGCGCGTTAGACCATGCGGCCAGTAAAGCGGGCCTGAGTGTTTTTAAACTGAAATATTCTCCTTATCTTCTCATGACAAAACTTCCGGTTACTACAACCCCTAATGGAGATGTGCCCTTTGTTTATTGGGAAGGTAGCAAGCTTACCTTTCATCAGGGTAAAGATTACTAGCTAGGGGTCATCAATAAACCACGTAAAGCCCCTTTTTTTACACCCCTCTCCCCCATGCAAGACCAAGTAGAGAGCTGTTAGCCTTATCCCTCCCCCCCAACCTGTGTTACGTAACTTTTTACATCAAGAGTGAATGTCATTATTTCATAAGTGAAGATTTTGTGACACTAAAAGAGATACTCAGATTTAATACAGCTTAGAAACAAAAGTTATCTATAAAATATATTTACTAACAGTGAAAACAAGAACAATAATATTATTTGTTTACCATTGTAATTTAAGTATAAAATCTGTGTTACGTAACAATGTGATGTACCCACCCTCCCCCAAGGTATCGACCACAAATGTAGAAAATCGAATCTGATTGGTGCTGACGAAGATTTTTTTAGAGCATGTCTTACTACCCGTTAGAAAGAAAGGAACACCAATTAGAAAAAAAAAACACCCTTAGTACACCCAATCTGGAATAAGGCCCTGACCTTTTAACGGCATTCAAATTAGAGTCGCGATTATCCAGCCCTCCGTATTATCCGGCCCTGTTCTCGGTGTTAACAAAGTGCGTATTAAAATAAACAAACCGGTACATTTCCACTAATAATTAACTAAAAAAAATCGATTGCAAACGCCTTACAACTGTTACATTGGAGACAACAAAACATAACAACTGCTTTACATGTGGTTGGCGTATAATACACTACTATTGCAGTCGCACAAGCTTGGTCATTGTAGATAGCAGCACTGTTTTGATTTGGCTGGAAACAGAAGCTGTGTCAAGAGAAGTGTAGATAGCAGCACTGTTTTGATTTGGCTGGAAACAGAAGCTGTGTCAAGGAAGGTGTAGATAGCAGCATTGTTTTTATTTGGCTGGAAACAGAAGCTGTGTCAAGGGAGGTGTAGATAGAAGCGCTGTTTGATTTGGCTGGAAACAGAAGCTGTGTCAAGGAAGGTGTAGATAAAAGCGCTGTTTGATTTGGCTGGAAACAGATGCTGTATCAAGGAAGGTGTAGATAGAAGCGCTGTTTGATTTGGCTTGGAAACAGAAGCTGTGTCAAGGGAGGTGTAGATAGCAGCACTGTTTTTATTTGGCTGGAAACAGAAGCTGTGTCAAGGGAGGTGTGCGCGAGGCGTAGCTATATGAGGCAAACCTATACTGAAAACTATTTACACTCAGATTCCGTATTATCCGGCTCGGAATACCAATACTTTAGGCCGGATAATAGCAACTCTAGTGTATTTAGAAAGTGCACGTTAAGTCTCCACGTTTCCTCACCGCAGTTTCCCTGTTAGGAGGAACTCCATCACGGGCCTGCCGAGTTCCTCATTTCAGGCCGTATTTAGAAACCACAGAATGAA
The DNA here is from genome assembly GCA_902155825.1 of Timema genevievae. Lineage (NCBI taxonomy): Eukaryota > Metazoa > Arthropoda > Insecta > Phasmatodea > Timematidae > Timema > Timema genevievae. The sequence continues at coordinate 396,846 of CABFWO010000241.1, read as the reverse complement.
AGCTCCACTTCTCGGGAGAAGGTCGTGTCGGGTTTCGTAAATTAGTAATTAGCGGGGTATACGTCTGAATCCCCCACCTAATTAGCGCTCCCGTGGCCTATTCGAGGGTCGCCGCTAATGAAATGATCTCGGGAGTGATTACTTGCAGACCGACACTCGTGGGTGAAGGGCAAGGTGCAGAGGTGACGTCAGGAGGGGATGATCGAGCGCTTTACGCCCAACATTCAGCTGGCATTCATCACTGCTGCGCAGATACATTTTTCAAAACATATTGGGGGGTAAGGGGGGTCGAAACAATAAAAGGAAACTTAAAAATTAAGATTTAGATCAAATCCTTTATTTTACGAGTCTAAATCTCGAATTAAAAACAATTTGAATAATTTTATATACGAGTATTGAGTTTTAATCTTAATTCTGCCCACGAATCAGGAACCCTAATCTTCTTTTTGCTCACAAATTACTAACCCTAATCTTCATTTTGCTCACAAATCACTAACCCTAATCTTCATTTTGCTCACAAATCACAAACCCTAATTTTCATTTTGCTCACAAAGCACAAACCCTAATCTTCATTTTGCTCACAAATCACAAACCCTAATCTTCATTTTGCTCACAAATCACAAACCCTAATCTTCATTTTGCTCACAAATCACAAACCCTAATCTTCATTTTGCTCACAAATCACAAACCCTAATCTTCATTTTGCTCACAAATCACTAACCCTAATTTTCATTTTGCTCACAAAGCACAAACCCTAATCTTCATTTTGCTCACAAAGCACAAACCCTAATCTTCATTTTGCTCACAAATCACAAACCCTAATCTTCATTTTGCTCACAAATCACAAACCCTAATATTCATTTTGCCCACGAATCACGAACCCTAATCTTCATTCCACCCACAAATCACAAACCCTAATCTTCATTTTGCCCACGAATCACGAACCCTAATCTTCATTTTGCTCACGAATCACCAATCCGAATCTGAATTTTACCCACGAATCTCGAATTCAAATCCAAAGATTTAAAATAAATTATGAACATAGTACAAAATATTTAATAATAGCTGAATGGAACATTTTTGTCATCATGAATTAATTATTACGATATTAATATAGTATGATCTTGGTATGGAGAACAGTAGAAGTTGATTGCTAAAGTTACTAGAACAATTTTAATATATTCATACGTAAAGTCATGTTATTTCCAGATATCACTTTTGATATATATTAATACCTATAGAATAACACAAATAATAAAGTAAAATGTTATCAATGTCGGCAGCTAGTAAATATGTTTGAATTTTTTCTACTGTTCTTTCAATCAAAATCAGGGTATACATCCATATAAGTGTTAAACTAAGAGTCTGATTGTTAAGTTTTTCCTATAATTATGTTGGGGAATAACAAAAAATATGCAATATTAAATTCCAATTCCAAATTTGAAAAACAAATATAATATATTTGTTTCGAAACTCAAATACGATATTTCCTCGAATCTTCGAGGATAGCATCCCTTTTGTTTATAAACATTTTTTAATCTATTAAAATATTTAAGACGTCAATATTGAGAACAAAACATTTGCAAAATGTTCTAAATCTACCTTTCTACCACGATTCCACTATAGAAATTCCTTGCTTTCACACTGGAGTTGTGTGTGCGTGCACAACGTGTTATTAGAGGTTCAGTGGCAGAGCGGATTACCTCTTCTGATACATGTGGTCCTGGTAATTGAAGTCAAAGTACCGTGAGACGTAGGTTAATGACGATGTTAATTAATTTATGCGAAGTTGATTCTGGGAGTTTAGTTGTGCGGTATATCGTCAATGGTGGGTGGTATATTATCAGGGGTTGATTTGGGAGTCAGACCGTACCCAAAACTTCTTATGGCACTGGCATAAGTAGGTGTACCCTATTAGTCCCTATTACAAATAAATATGACTAGCAAACACAATATTCTCTATTATAGTAGGATTCCAGTAGGAAGAACCATACATGATACCCAGTACAGGATTTACGTTTGTAGGGGGCTTCGGGGCGGCAGAGAGTGTGGCCCCCCCCTCCATAAACCCATTTAAATTACATCATAGCGTGTCTTAGGAAAAGTAAAAATCAAGCAATTGTTTGATTTTACACAAATGTTAGCTCGAGAACTTTTAAATATAATCAACGGCGAATTTTCTGGTAAATCTTTCAATTGGCGACAGGATTTTTATTTTTAATCTAAACTGTACACCCATCAATTTCAGGCAGGAAGATAATTATTGTTTGAACAAAACAAGAATACATCTTTAATAGAAGATTATAATTAATGTTTCCTTTCTTGTGGGGGTCCCTTTCTGTGGGGGCTTCGGGGCGATCACCCCTGTCACCCTTTTCTATCCTCTTATATCCGGCACTGATGATGACACCCACTTCGGTAGTCGAATGGAAGTGTTTCCCAAACTAGGAGGTACCACCCCCTGGGAGACGTTTTTGGTTTTCAGGGGGGGCGTAAATTGTAAGGGGGCAATAGGGGAGCGTTTATGTTTTTATATATATTACAGCAATAATGCCATTATTTATTAATAATGAGCAACAAACTATTTAACAAAAGCTCTTAAATTTATTTTAATTTTGACATTACGTTTAATTATTTAGGTTTGTAAAAGATTAGAAAGTTACCTATGTTTTAAAGTGGGTTTTATTCATCAGATTTTTAAGTGACATGAAAAAAGTGCACTTATATTGCGATAGTGTTTTTTTTAAACGAGAATGTAGTGTCCATCTGGCAACGGGCAGCAATTGATCAGAAGTGTGGACCAATTTTGGACTTTTTTGACAGGTGATAAAAATTATATATTTGTTCTTATAAGTTAAAAATAATTGTGTGACTTGATTTTTAATTTTTATTTCTATTTCCCCTGGTTACTTAAGTTATATTTTCACTAGAAGGCATTGAAGGAAATTATTCAAAATTTATAAAATTTACTTATATAATTATATTCAAAATAATTATTTAGTTTGAAATAATTAACTTTGAATGTACAATATAACATGAATGAAAGGGTAATATCACTGATTGCTTATTAAATTTAACTTTGGGCTGAGGAGGGATGCAGGGGGAAGGGGTATCGAACACCCAACTCTCAGAAGTGAGAGCTAGGCTGAAAAAAAAGGTCGGAAACCACTGGTCTAAGACGTCACTCTCGCAACAGACTATACTGCCCATGAAGGGGAGTTCAGGGTTCTAATACCAGTCGGTTGGTTTTTCTTATAAGATTTTTCCACTCTCCCTCCACGCAAATTCCAGAAAAATCACCCTCAGTATAACTAGCCAGGATTATAACCCTGATCATCGTAGCTCCAGTCTATTGTGAGCGTGACGTCTTAGACCAGGTGAACAACGGCTAGTCTCTATTTTTTTTAGCACCGTGTCTTACTAACCGTTCGGCTTAAACGCTTGTGTACTAATTAGGATAATGGTTTTAGGAATCAGGAAGATTATATCTAGAGAAAGTGTACCCGCATTTGCGTGGAGGGAAAACCATTTAGGAAAAACCACCCTCAGCACACCCGACCGAGATTCTAACCTCTATCTTCCAGTCACCGGCAGTCTAGTTTACTTCGAGAGTGATGCGGCCACCGAAGCACGTCTATTCTCTATTGAATATAAATCAATTTTCATAAAAAGGGCCTTTTAGAAAATAAAAACATATTTACTACAGTGATAAAATTTTACCATTTTATTAATATTATTTTATAGGTGGTGACCTGACGGTCTCGGGGTAAGGTGTCGAACTTCTGTGCTGGGGGTCCGGGGTTCAATCCTCGGTCCCGGCACAGATTTATCTGATTGCCAAACCCTTCCTTCACCTCTGACAAGACGTGTATTAATCACAACTTGTGAATGTGAGGAATGCCAGGCCTCCACCGTGGTTCGGATTCCACGTTAAACTGTAGGTCCTTCATTTCATCTCATAATCACCCTACCATTACACATTAGCGTAAGTGCGTATAACCCGAACGGGTAGTAAGACGCGGTGCTAATAATAATAATATTTTATAGGTGTTGAAATCTATCAAAAGAGAGAGAGCTGGAGATAGCATGACTTGACGTATGAATACGTGAAAGTAGTAGCATTTGAAAATTAGACTATGGTATAAGTTGTGAACAAGAAAGCAATACACGTAATACAAAACAAATAATAATATTATGCTAATTATATGCAATCTCTTTTCAGAGTTGTGTACCGCAGGTAGAGGTAGGGGGTAAGTGGGGGAGGGGGGGGGCTGAGGAGGAACAAGTGTTGACCGTACCACTTGTCTCCAAGCGGGGAGCGGCCTTGCCCGCCGGTTAAGGCGTATTAACACCCCGACACAATGATCACGGCCTTAAAAACAGCGCGAGGCGTTGGGCCAAGACCTTAGTGTAACGAGAACTAACAAGCGCAACACATGGAGCGCAAGGCATTGATCGTGAGTACATTACAGTCTGATCGGCGTGAGAGCTACCTTTCACAGATTATAAACGTTTCTTCTTCTTGTTTAGATTGAGAAATGACACCTGGACCAGGGAATAGAACCCGGGACTTTTGGCTTTGTATGGCAGGAGTCGTTCCGTACCCAGGGTCATTCTTCACTCATATTTTAAGGCAGAGTCTGTGAGGAACTTGCAGAATTCTCATCTTAAGGTGGAATGGAAGGGGACGCGAATAATAAAAAAAAAAGCAAATTTTTTTGCAGTTTTAATGGCAAAACTTTTTTTTCCGCAAAACTAAATAAAATATTTCTTCAGTAGAAACCTAGAGTTTAATTTTATTCAAATGTTGATACCAACAGTTGTTGAATGTATTTCAAGGGTGTTCTTGAATTTAATGACAAATTTTTCCCCTTCATTTGAAAAGTTTGTCATCTAATGCCGCTATGCTTATGATAGATATTCAACAACTGTTGATATCACAATGTGAAGAAGATTAAACTCTAGGTTTCTACTGGAGAAATATTCTATTTATTTTAGCCAAAAAAACTGCAAAAACACTGGCCTTTTCTCGCGTCCCCTTCTATCCCACTTTAAAGTGAACGTATCATTGTAAACGTGACAAATTTTCATTCCGACATTATGATGGCTCCACATGATTTATGTGCCTCAGAACCCAAAAGAGTGGATTTTACAATTCTGTCTGTCTCTCTGTCTGTCTGTCCATCCCTGGCCACAGATCTGGGACGGTTTGTCAGATTTTGTTCAAACTTGATATTTAGATGTTATATAGCTATACTTTGGAACTTTTTTTAGTTTTTTTTGGTCATTTTGATCCTTGCCCACAGACAAGTGTAAATTGTATTTGCCTTAGCTTTTGATTTAAGGGTAGTTTACTATTGTAAGTTTTTTAAATCCAAATTTGAAAATGGTTTTAAAGGTAAAAATTCGTAACGTAGTTTACTCATGCTAAATTTTCTTTTAATTTGAAATATTTTAAAAACGACATTAATGATTTAGTTCAAAATTGGTATCTGGTAAGTTGTTGAAAATATAAACAATTTTTCTTTAAAAACTCATTTAATAGAATAGATGACTAATTTTTGAAAATTTTGCATTTAAAAAAAAATAGCTTTAACGATTTTCTTCGAAATTGGTATTCCAATACAATTTTACACGATAAAAAAAGTTTAATTTTAATTAATAACCCTTAAGATTCAGTTCAAAATGGATACCTTAGAATTAATTTTCATGATAATTAAATTTAAATTGTGATTATTTTGATTAACAAGACGATATCTGTTTGTTTTTCTAAGAAAAACTTTTTTTAGCACCGCGTTTTACTACCCATTCGGGATATACGTCTATGTAATAATTACACCAATGTAATGTGGATAAGAAAGGTTGAATTTAGAGGTAATATACCAGCATTTACGTAGAGGAAGAGTGGAAAACCATTTAGGAAAAACCACCCTTAGTACAACCGACAACGATTGAACCAAGCTCTTTCTGTCTTCAGCAGTTAGTCTATTGCAAGGGTAGCGCCTTAGACCACGCGGCCACCGAAGTATTTTGAAAACACTCTTAGTTAAAGTTAGTTTAAGAAAAAACTTATCAAGGGAGAAACCCAAATTTTACCAACGATAAATTTTTCGGCCATGCCGGGAATATAACTTAATTATGTAAGGAGGCATCGTTTTAAACTATATATATATATATATATATACACACATAAAAACATTAGCAGAGGGGAACAAAAATGCCATGACCTATACAAAACATTGCACGAAAGGAATTGATTCACATTTTAGATATAAAATAAAATAAGGAGTGTTTATAGAAGACGTGGGCCACGAAGCGAGCGTTTAGACACGATGGCACGTGCCCTTGCAAGAGCTTTTACATTTTTTTTCTTTCAATTCGACTGACTTACAGCTCCCCCTTTACCCAGCCATCAATATTTCATGACTCAAGCAACCTTCGCAGTTAAAAAAAAAAAAAGTGCTCGATAACTCCTGTAAATGTATTCCGTTTGCCGAGACTTCAGAAGTGAACGTTTTAATATCATATGCATGAACGCTATATACGCACTCACCATTCACTAAAGTTGATATCGTGTATTTTAACATATACAACGATAATATTTATCCAGAGAAAGATTTTTGTTATTGAAAGCGGATTTCTTTTTTACTTTTTTTTTTAACAGCGCATGTTACTATCTGTTCGGGTTATACGCTTCTGTACTAATTATGTCAATAGTTTTAGGGATTAGGAAGGGCCCGCATTTGCGTGGAGGGAGAGTGAAAAACCATTTTGAAAAAACTACCCTCAGTACACCCGAACCTCGATCTCCCCGTCATCGGCAGTCTAGTCTACTGCAAGAGTAGCGCCTTAGACCATGCCGCCACCGAAGCTGGTCAACAGTTATTAAAACTGCTAAAATAACTTTAATATATCATAGGTCATGTCATGTGAAAGGCAACTGTCATTTTTAATAGTTATTAACAATTTTCTATTAAAAAACAACACTAATAGTATGATAACATACTATCAATTTTGCCCACAAAAAATAATTAGTTTTTTTCTAAAAGTTGCTTTCCATCAAAATCCTATTATATTTTCTAAAATGTTCTTCCTACCAAGTTCTTACTGTAGTTTTAAGGGTACTGTTGTATGTTTAGTTGGTAAGTCATGTGCTGATATAGTCTGTGTTTAGAAAGTCTTACGTTAAATACCACAATAAAACAATTAGAGAAGAAATTAGTCAAAGTTCAAAAGAATTTATTTCATCGCTGAATAAATTAATCATCGACCTCGGTGGTCCTAGGGGTAAAGTTCTCACCTCAGGACCCAATGCTCGTGGGTTCAAACCCAGCCGGGGTCGACGGATTTTTCTTGAGCGATAAAAATTCGTAGTACAACTTTCTTCGGAGGGAAAGTAAAGCCGTCGGTCCGATATTGATTGTGACATGTAAAAGAACCCTGGAAAGGAATGTGACGATACCTTTTACCGGCAAAGTTGTAAGGCCCTTAAGCGTTCATTCGTAGAAATTCTCTTATACTGATATTATCAGTCGGTTAAGATAATTTATAGTTAAATACCTCAAATAAATAAAATTATTAATTATTCAGTGTAATAATATGTCTTTATGTTAAAAAAAAGTACATCCATGTTCAGGGTTTCGTGTGCCTATCTTTGAAATAAACTACCATTTGTTGGAAGAAATGGAGAGGGGTAAGAGGGGATAGGGGGTAAGTTTGGGGGCGGGGGAGAAGGGCGGGGGGAAGAAAAATAATGAAAAACACGCAACCGTAGGTCACGTTTGTAACAATAGACAGACTAAGTTGATTATGTGCAGTAGTTTTTTAATAATAACAAGCGAAAATATAATGTTTATTGACCAAAGTTTTTCTTTCTTTTAATTTCCCGACAATTTTACATGAACTCAAATCGCCTTTTATTTTAATTTCATGACTCTTAACGATAATTCGCGACTCAAACTTATTTAATATAAGGAGAAAGGACGTGAAAAGTGAATTTTAACTTAACTTCACCAGAATTGGTCGGGAGAAAGGCTAGGTTGGGTAGACCTGGTGACATAAAAATAAAATAAACTTTAGCACAGCCGGTGGAGAGCAAACTCGGCCCTTAACAATAAAAACTAGCTAAATAATTTTTTAAATATTTTTTTTATATAATGGATAAGGATGAGGAGATTACATTAAGAGGAAACCAATCATCATAAGCGTAACGAGATGGTGGGGGTAATAAGTTCACTGTGAAAACTCAACTTTCTAGCGCACTAGAACGGGACTCAAAAACAAACCATGCGCTATGTGAGCCTGACACCTTTGACCCCTCATCCCCAGCTGCAAGCTCATACAAAATTCAATTGTTATTTGTGTAAGAGCCATTTGAAGTGACTTACCCTAGCTGAGATGTTTTATTTTGTTTACTAAATGGTTTCTTCGCCATCTCTTCACGCAAGTGCTGGTACAATTTCTCTGAATTCTACCGTCTTCATCCTTACAGTAGTAATGTAAATATGCGAATATCCCGGAAGGATAGTAAGATTCGGTGCACGGGGCAATGAAAGTACAATTCCGTTTTCATAGGAATAACCTTATCCAATAGCTATGGAAGTTACTAGAGCTAATTTGATGTATTTATAGTCAAACCATGTAATATACAACTGTCACTTTTGATGGATATTATAAATAATTTCTTCGTATTCGTAAGTCAACAACCCGAAGGTTCGTTTGATGCGATTTCTATCCATCTGAACTGAGACAGCCCGCAGCTCTTCATCTGGTTAGTGCTGCTTACACCATCTGGTAGAAATCTCGTGTATTAGGGGAGTTCAGGGAATGTATCGGTTCCACGTTGCCTTCCACACTTTGATTTCTATGAGCGAGAGCGAAAGCGCCTACCAATTTTACCGGGAAAGATATTTTCACATACAATCCAGGGTTCTTTTACATGCCACAATCGAAATGGGACCGACGACTTTAATTCCCCTTCGAAGGAAGTTGTAGCATGGACTTTTTATCGCTCAAGAAAAATCCGTAGAACCCCGGCTGGGTTTGAACTCACGAATACCGGGTCCTGAGGTGAGTACTCTACCCTAACTTTAAAATAATAATATAGTAACCCACTTCGGTGACCACATAGTCTAAGGCGTCGCAACAGCCTACACTGCCGATGACGGAGGAGATAGGGGTTCGAGTCCTAGTAGGGTGTTTCTTCATAAACGGTTTTCCACTCTCCCTATACGCAAATGCGGGTACACTTCCTCTAAATATAACCTTCCTAATCCCTAAACCATTAGCATAAATAGTTAAAAATGAAAATATAAAGTAAAATATTGTTATCAATGTTAACCGCGAAACCGTTTGTATTTTCTAAAAGTCCCTTCGTATGATAATTGGACTGTAACTCGTGACGTGTCTGCAGAGCCCTCATCAGCTGATGACAGAACCCATCATGACAATTGGCAGCCGGGAGAGAAAACCGATAATTCTCGCAGTCTCGCTAAATAACGCTAATCAACCTTCGGTGATTCACTCTAAACTTTTTTTTGTCTTGTTGATTTCACAGATACTCCTGGGCGTCCTACTGGGCGCCATCTTGGCACGGACGGCGCCGCTTCTAGAGGACACGACGCCCACCTACGCTGAGAGCTCCTCCTACAAGTCGAGGTAGAACAAGACCAGTTCGATTCTAAGTCGATAGAGTTGTTACAGCGGCACACTCGACACGAGGCCAGTGGGGATCAAATAATTAGTGCCCTAGATCAGGGGATCCCAAACTTTTTAGACCAAAGCAGACCTTGCACTAGAACAAAATAGATGCTGCAGCTCTCACAACTATTTTTTACACTAATATTATGAACATTAAATAAATACGGTTAAATTTTACAAGCATAAGTGTGTTGATGCCAGCATTGTTTCATGGCTGTGCAGCGTGGGTTTGTCAGACGAAACACAAGAGCAAGGTGAATGCGGTTGGAACGAGATATCTAAGATATGTATGTGGAAAAACTAGTATGGACAAAATCAGTAAGAGGAGTTCGGTTTGAAAGGGAATCCAATAGGTCAATGTGAAATAAGTGTTTTACTTTGGTTTGGGCTTGTTGAGAGGATGAGTGTGGATCGAGTGACGACGCAAATAATATGAAGAAGGTTTAGTGTGTGGATCAAAAGGAAGGGGTAGGCCAGGTAAGACGTGGCTAAATGTTGTAGAAAAATGTGTGAAAAAGAGAAACATTAAGAGTGTTAAGAATTAAAAAAGCATGCATGACTTTGTGTATGGATGTTGTTGAAGCGAAGGGAGTTTGCAAGGATAGTGAGGTGTGGAGAAAGTTAGTGAGGATGGATTAAATAAGGAGTTGTTGTTTTTTGAGCTATATGCACAGTTTCTTCCATACCCCACAAGAGAACAGCGGGATTAGGTAGGTATGTACAATTTGTACATATATGTAAGACAAACGGAAAAGAGTACATGTTCTGGCTACGCCTTTGGCAAATGTCCTTTATCCAGATTTGAAAAAAATTGGCAATCATAATTACTGATGTTATTTTATATTGTGAAAAACAAATACAGACTATTTTAAAATTGCCCCTCCGGAACCTTTTATAACTATGGAGGAGCCCAGGGGTTCCGCGGAGCAGTGTTTGGAAAATGCTGTCCTAGCTTATTGGTGAATGGTAAATGGTGGGTTATGGACGGGGGGAAAGGAGAGGGGGGGAAAGGAGAGGGAGCGAAGCCACCCAACCACGGGAGGAAATAAATTACTGACCGAGCGTAGCTAGGTCCTGTTTATACGTGACCAGTGACATTTCGTCAGTCTGTCCGGATATTTCTTCCTCGACAAATGTCAAATGCGTGGACCAATTCAAACGAAATTAGGCAGAAACATTCTTTTCATTTAATCAGACACCTTAGATCAGACCCGCCTCGGTGGCGTAGTTGGCTAACGCGCTAGTCGTGTTGAGCCAGACCACCGAGGACGGGGAGATCGAGGTTCGAATCTCGGTCGGGTGAACTGGGGGTGGTTTTTCCTAAATGGTTTTCCACTCTCCCTCCACGCAAATGCGGGTTCACTTCCTCTAAATTCAACCCTACCAATTCCTAATCCATTAGTGTAATTAGTACTTAAGCGTATAACCCGAACGGGTAGTAAGACGCGGTGCTAAAAAAAACCCTTAGATCAGCCGGTAGCGTGTCTGTCTACTGAGATGAGGGTCCCGAGTTTGATTCCTGGCATGGCCAAAAATTTATCATAGATGAAAATAC
>CABFWO010000241.1:359779-385168 GCA_902155825.1 Timema genevievae | reverse complement strand
GAGCAGTGTCATTGGATAGGTTCTTTGTTAAAGTCGCACAAAAAGAAAAATATTCCAGTGATCCAACATATAGCGGTGATTCCGTTAGTGACAGTGAAAGTCAACCCAAACTATAACCCACCTCCTCCTCCTATCTCTCTCGTCCACCTCACACCAGCCACCATTACATTTAATAAATAAATTTGATTACAGTACAGTTACATTTAAATAACGAAAAAAAAAAGGTATTAATCATTTTTAGATTAAATATTTTTGGGTTGTGGGACGAATCATCTGAGTTTCCATTATTTCTTATGGGGGAAATTCACTTTGATATACGAGTGCTTTGTATTACGAACACGTTTACGAAACGAATTATGCTCGCAATCCAAGGTGTTACTGTATATTATTCAATTTAATTTACAATAGTAACCGGCTCCGTAGCACCTGGCTACGAGCCTAGGGGTCCCGGGATCGATTCACAGCTGGTACCTAGGGTATTCTTCCCAAAAGGGGAGCTATCCCAAAGGTCACCAGGGATTGTTTAGTTAGACTTAACTTAGGTTTAAATGTTTCCACTGGTTCCACACCCTCATATTCACTTTCACCATCATCACATCTCATCTCATTGGGACATGGAATTATGGAAAGAGCCTCCATGGAAATTGGAAAGGATATAAGATTAGTACATTCGGGCGCCCCATGGACAACGGTACTTTAGTACTGGCTAATATTTCCACTACTGGACTACGAGTGATGTAGCTAATACGCGCAATATTATTACTACTATTTACAATTGTCGATGTAGACTTGGTAGCATAAAGCTACTCCCGAGTCGCCGCTGGCTGTGATATCAATGGTAGCTCATAGTAGCCAATGATTTCCAAACGTCCATCATAGACTCTGCCTTCAGACCATATGAGTGTAGAATGACATTGGGCACGAGACGAATCCTGGGTATCTCATTGTTTGCGTTAAACCAAGGGTCTAGGGTTTGATTCCAGTGTCTATGGTGTAATTTTTTTTTCAAATTTACGAATAAAACATAATCAAGTTACCCTTTTTGTTTCAGCAGCAACAGACCCGACGAGCCTCTGCCAGTGATACCACTCGCCACAACACCTAGATCGCACATCTCCGAAAGGTAAATAAACCAAATAAAAAAGAGGTGGCGATGGAAAGAGGGGTGCCCCTATATCACCTGAGGGGGAGGTTGGGCTAAGCTTGGGAATGGGGGAGTGATGAAGGATTATAAATTAAGGAAATCAGCCGTTTATGAAGCATATTACAATAAATTGAGAAATTATACCTTTACACGGGAATAAAACCCGGGGCATCTGGCTTAACACACTAATGCTCTATCAATGAGGTATCTAGGAATATTCCCTTGCTCAGACTCATTCTTTACTCATATTTTAAGACAGCGTCTGTGATGGACGTGTGAATATCGTTGATACCACAGAAACCGGCGACTCGGGTGTAGCTTCAATATAGTAAAACGTTATCAATGTTGACCGAAACCTTTCTTTTTTAGTATTTTCTAAAAAGTTTCTTCCTACCGAAATCTCACTATAAATGTTTTTCTTGAAGAATCAGTTGGAGGTGAGCTGTGTCTACCTTTATAATAGTAAATTTTCTAAAGTTGGACCCACCAGATCTATATTTTTTATTGGAGACTAACACAAATGGAAGTTATTTAAAATTGGGAACACAATTATTGTGAAATGCGAACTAAAGTACGCCACCTGAAGCACGACGAAGGGCCCTAAGATATCTGCAAATTTACACCAATGGAGTAGGTCTAAGGAATGTATCGTTTAGAGGAAATGTATTCATATCTGTGTAGATGGATAGTAGGACACTAATTATTTACTTACTCTATGGTATTAGGAACTCGAAAGTTCATTGCTGCACTTACAAAAGTATGCCACCCGTCCTTGTCTTGAGCTATTCTATCCAGTCCACCTCATTACACCCTATCTCTAACTTGAGATCGTTCTATCCAGTCCACCTTATTACACTCTATCCCTATCTTGAGATAGTTCTACCCAGTCCACCTCATTACACCCTATCCCTATCTTGAGCTAGTTCTATCCAGTTCACCTTATTACACCCTATCCCTATCTTGAGCTATTCTATCCAGCCCACCTTATTACACCCTATCCCTATCTTGAGCTATTCTATCCAGCCCACCTTATTACATTCTATCCCTATCTTGAGATAGTTCTAACCAGTCCACCTTATTACACCCTATCCCTATCGTGAGCTAGTTCTACCAAGTCCACCTCATTACACCCTATACTTTCTTGAGATAGTTATATCCAGTCCACCTCATTACACCCTATCCCTATCTTGAGCTAGTTCTACCCAGTCCACCTTATTACACCCTATCCCTATTTTGAGATAGTTCTATCCAGTCCACCTTATTACACCCTATCCCTATCTTGAGATAGTTCTACCTAGTCCACCTCATTACACCCTATCCCTATCTTGAGATATTCCCATCTGCGTCTAGGTCTTTCCAATAGTCTCTTCACGTTGGGTTTGCCAGTCAATACCTTGAACACGGTTCTAGAAACTGTTTAGGGGGGAAAACCAGACCTCAGACCTCGACCCCTCTGTCAGCGGCAAAACTAGCCCAGAAGAGATCGATACCTTAGCCCACGTGGCCTAAAGAAAAGTCGCTTGTGACAGGGATGTTACGACCTTCACGACAGAAACTGGAGGCGACGAGGTGGCGGACACGACACCGGGGGCAGAAGAGGCGCCTTCAACCACGGAGGCGGCGCCGATCCACAACAACACTACCAACCAAGACGCCATTACCACTGTGAAGATCAACGTGGTGCCCCTGAGGACCAGCACCGCGACGCCCGGCGCCGAGACGACGAGCGCCGGGGTGACTTCCAGCAGCGAAGAGGGCGGACCGACCACTCAGTACACCACTAGGAGCTTCTTCAAGAAGTGAGTAAGAGGCGGGGGGCGTACTTCACCATCGAGGGAGGTTGTGAAGGACCTGCACCAGTGGGCACGTGGATTAAGGTGTTAGTATCACGTCTAGTCTGCCGGAGGTCGAGGACCGAATTCCAGTCATGTGTTCAAAAGGTGTTATTTCCCTAAACAATTTGTACCACTGGCCTTACTTACACGCAAATGCGAATACATTTCCTCGAAATCATACCTTCCTCTTCTCTATCTTGTTAGTGTGGATACACGAATATCCAGGACGGGTAGTAAGACACGATTCACTGGAAAAAAGTAAAAGAACGCTTTGGCGTGGATTCGAACCAGGTCGAAATCTGTCCTCCCAAAGATTCCAACTATGCCGGTAAAAGTAGAGATCCGCTCCAGTGGTCACATGGTCTAAGGTATCACTTTCGCAGTGAACTAGACAGCCGATGACAGAGAGATCAGGGCCCGAATCCCGGTCGGGTGTACTGAGGTTTAAAAAATAGTTTTCTCACTCTACCTCCACGTAAATGCAGGTACACGTTCTCTAAATGCATCACTTCTCATCCCTAGCCCATTATCATAATTAGTACATAGGCGTATAAACCAAATGTGTAGTAGAAAATAAAAGAAAAAGAAAAAACCCGCTTCGGTGGTTGAATGATGTAAAGTAGGGGTTCTCAACTTAAAAGTGCCAAAATTGAATCCACCTGTGAATAACATTCGCGCCGCGAGAACGTGGATAGCTTAGTTGGGCCACGATCACTGACCGGGAGGATTATAGTCATAGCCTAGTTGGGCCACGATCAATGGCCAAGAGGATTATCGTCATAGCTTAGTTGGACCACGATGACTGACCAGGAGGATTATCGTCATAGTTTAGTTGAACCACGATCACCGACCAGGAGGATCATCGTCATAACTTAGTTGGGCCACGATCACCGACCAGGAGGATCATCGTCATAACTTAGTTGGGCCACGATCACCGACCAGGAGGATTATTGTCATAGCTTATTTGGGCCACGATCACCGACCAGGAGGATTATTGTCATAGCTCAGTTGGTCCACTATCACCGACCAGGAGGATCATAGTCATAGCTTAGTTGGGCCACGATCAATGGCCAGGAGGATTATCGCCATAGCTTAGTTGGGCCACGATCAATGGCCAGGAGGATTATCGCCATAGCTTAGTTGGGCCACGATCACCGACCAGGAGGAATATAACAGATAATATACCTGCGGGTAGATATGAATTCGGCCCCACCAAACCTTTTGTCTTATATTAGATTGGGTTAGGTTAGGTTGGATTAGGTTAGATTAGAATTTTGTTGTGTCTTACTACCCATCACTTGGTGTTTATAGCTCAACTTGAGAAAACATTTACAACCATCCTTGAAAGTCACAACAGTCGGGACCGAGCTAGTTCACCAGTACGCCTTGCTTACAGTTCCCAAGAAGGAACTCTTGGCCCAAATGTGATACGTCCGAATCCACGAGTCTAGTGACATCATGATCGGCTAATTTTTTTCACGTTATGCGAAAACGGGAATCGGTATTTAATTATGAATGAAACAAGAAATGGTAATTTAAACATGTTTAATTACATACTATACGAATATTCCGACTAAAATATACAATCTATGACAGGCCACCTCAATATAATAAAGCAGATGTAAGGAAGAAACTAAACATGAACATCAGTGGAGGCTTTTATGGATTTTTTCACGAGTTAAAACTTTCCGTATCCCTGCTAAAAATGTCAAATTTACCACAACGGATTGTCGACCTCGGTGGTATTGGGGTAAAGTACTCGCCTTAGGACCCAACGTTCATCGGTTCGAACCCAGCCGGGGTCGACTGTTTTTTCTTGAGCGATTAAAAATCGGTAGCACAACTTCCGTCGGAGGGAAAGTAAAGCCGTCGGTCCCCTATCGGGTCTTTTGCTCTCACTCACTCACTCATAAAATTCTCGTGTGCTGATATAATCAGTCGGTTCAGAAAGTACACGTTAAATACCTCAAGTAAATAACATAAACATTACATTATTTTAGAGGAAGTGTAGCCGCATTTGCATTTAAGGAGAGTGGAAAACCATGTAAGAAAAGCCACCATCAGTACACCCGACCGGGATTGGAACCTCGATTTCCCAGTCACCGGCATTCCAGTCCAACACGAGAGTCTCCCTAGACCATGCGGCCATCGAAATAGGTTTTATTTGATATATATATATATAAACACAATATACATATATATTTTTTCTAATATACAAATCACACGTTAAATTATATATGTGATTTGCACATAAAAATAATTTTTTCGTCAACATATGGGACTATAGACCGAGTTGTGACATATTCTCGTCTTGGTGTGTTAGCAAGAGTGAGTCAGGGGCCCAGGTGCTAATAACTCCAAATATAGACAACAATAGCTAAATTAGTTTCTTTTCATTCCGGGCCTTTGGATGTACGATTGTTTTAACAGCGCCCCTAGTGTCTTATTGGTCGAACCTGGCGGGGCGCCTACCAAGTGTGGGTTGGACAAGCGGCCCCCTCCCCCTTTTCTTCCTGTCATTGTCTCCCAATCAATGAGGATTAGTTTGGAGTCGGACCAAAAGTCGCTCCTCTCGAGATAAGACACGTGCCAAAATCCTTCTCTAGCCAATGAGAAGACAGGAGAGGGACAAAAACACCGTCCACCCCCNCCCCAATACACCTTCCCCAGAACACTCAAATAGCTAATAAAACATAAATTTTACATAAGTTATATATATATATATATATAAGTGGGTTTCGAAATCCAGAAAATGTTTTATTATCCCCTCTCCACCCTCATCAGTTCAATTTACCGCCGTAGATTGATCAAGAGATTTTAACAAGACATCGTAGTCTTTGTGTTGATTATTTCTGTTGAATAATGTTGATACTATACAGCACTCTGAATGAGCCTTAGTAATGAGGTTACATTTTATTACATATTTTTTTTGACTAGCTGAATTGTCTGGTTAGGTCCAATTATCCTAGAAATAACCTTTTAGAAAATACAAACTTTTTTTGGAGCCTATATTTTTTTAATAGCGTATGCCACCAGGGTTTGTCTTCTAGACATTCCTGGTCTTCTACTGGCAGTGGCGGATATATATAGTCTTCTGAGGTTGGGACACCATGTAGGTGCAGTTACTTCAGCCCCGATGAGATGATAATGTGGTGCCAGTAGCAGTCTTAAACCCCCTCTTTGACATCCAATGCGGGTACATTTCTTCTAAAATAAGATCCTCAACCCTATTTTAATTAGTGTAAATAAGCGGATATCCCAAACGGGAAGTAAAATTCGGTGCGGATAGCCAGGACATGAAGTAAAATACGGTGCGGATAGCCCGGACGGGAAGTAAAACGCGGTGCGGATAGCCCGAACGAGAAGTAAAATACGGTGCGGATAGCCTAGACGGGAAGTAAAATACGGTGTGGATATCCCGGACGTGAAGTAAATTGTGGTGCAGATAAACCGGACGGAAAGTAAAATACGGTGTGGATAGCCCTGACGGGAAGTAAAATACGGTGTGGATATCCCGGACGTGAAGTAAAATACGGTGCGGATAAATCAGACGTGAAGTAAAATAGGTGCGGATAGCCCGGACGGGAAGTAAAATGCGGTGCGGATATCCCGGACGTGAAGTAAAATGAGATGCGGATAGCCCTAACGGGAAGTAAAACGCGGTGTAGATAGCCCAGGCAGGAAATAAGACTCGATGCAGGGGGGATAATACTCATCCCACAAGGCTTACACGTGGCGCTTGTTGCTCGTATTTCAGGCGCGACGCGGACTACGGCAGCGAGGAAGAGAACGACAGCAACGATAGTGGTGTCGACGGAGACAACGGGCCACCGGACGGAGGAGATTTCGTAAAGAGTTTGACGTGGAAGTAAGTACAATCGCCGTTGCATGGAGGTAAAACCAAGAGGATGTCGGTTTGTTGACAACCCATACTGACCGAGTGTAAGCGTAGGTACTACGAAGCTCATTCGAATGAGGACAGTTCAGTCCCTGTATGTGATTTTAATTCACGCCTTACTCTTACTACCCGTTCAGGTTATAAGCATGTAATATAACTACTTTAATGGGGTAGAGATGAGGAAGGAAGCGTTTTAGAATTAATCTACCCACGTTTGCGTGTAAGGAGAGTGGGAAACCATTTGGGAAAAACTCACCCTCAGTAGATCCACTCGGGATTCGAGCCCCGATCTCCCCGTCATCGGAGGTCCGGTCTATTGTGATAGTGACGCCGTAGCGGGTCCCAGATAATTAATCTGCCTTCCAGTTTTATCTGAAATAATATTGGTGATGACTTGCTAAGGAATCGATCCTATTCTGGTTTCTAGACGTGACGTGCGAGATAGCGACAGCTACGACATCCCCTACACGGCGCTGGGCAGGAGAAGGTCAGTACTGATCGAGTGGTTCGGGGCACACAAGTGCGCATAAACAGAGAAAGCGTCTGGTAGAAACGTGACATGCAAATGTTTTCGGCAAACGCTATCACGTCAGACGCAGGATTTTTTGTTAACACACCCTTTAAATTGTCAGGATAGTTGTAGATGTATTCTTTTTTTTTAGCGCCGCGTCTTACTACCCGTTCGGATTGTACGCTTATGTACTAATTACGCTAATGGTTTTAGGGATTAGGGAGGTTATATTTATAGGAAGTGTACCCGCATGTGTAAAATGTGAGAGGAAAACCATTTTGAAAAAAAAAAACCACCCTCAATACACCCGACCGAGATTCGAACCTAGATTTCCCCGTCATCAGCAGTCTATTCTACTGCAAGAATAGCGCGTTAGACCACGCGGACACCAAAGCGGGTGATTAATAATTACAATAGTTAACATGATTTTTTACCTCCAGAAATATTTTGGCTGGTTTTAGTCCATTTTTGTGATTAGAGTTCGCATTGACACTTAGAATATCACATCAAGTCAAACATTTTTATGTAGGTTTTTGTGTTGACGAGTAATGCATGTATCTTACTACGTTTTAGTGAAGGAAATATGACCTTGATCCGTCATATGATCTAAAGTATGTTTGTTGTATGCAAACCTATTAACTTCTAATAAAACATAACTCTGATCAGATTAATAACTAACATAAATTAAATAATGATCACTGTTATTACTTTATGTCACTTAGGAACTAGGAACCCTGTTACAAAAAAATTGTGAAAAGAGATCCACCAAAGAGCATAAGAATCAAATTCATTTTCAGAGACCTGAATTAAAAAGTATTTATTATATTTGATTAGAGCTCAAGAACTATTGTTTTTATAAACATATATCTCAAATAAAAGATTTTTATCTTTAATATTTGGCCTACTACAATTTTACAAAGGTAAGTTATTTTGTATCTCAAATAGTTGCGGAGAAATGATAAAAACTGGAAAGTTTCCCCATGTAAAGTACCCTCAAAGTCATTTTCATGAGAAAATGAGAACTACCATCTTGTTTATAATAATAAAAAGTGTCTAGATATAGAATTTAACAAAATCGTTAGAGCGAGTCTCGAGAAAATAGATTTTTCCTCGTTTAGCCTTTCAGTAAACTAGTCTTAAATGTAGGGTTGGACACTTAATTCCAAAAACCCCTTGGGGGGACCTTAAGAAAACCCCAGACCATGTTATAGCCTAAACTGTAAAGTAGTTTCGGCTCTAGCCCGAGGCACAGACAGACAGGCGGCATCGCAAAAAAACACTTTTTCGGTTTCAGGGGGTCATGAAAGGTCGACATTTATCAAAATCTCGAGTTAGAATTTTTTGACGATCACAATACTAACTTTCTCTACGAGGTGTCGAGTGAAAGTTAAAATATCTATGGTAATCATTTTAAATATATAAAACGGACATTTTATCTGTTTGATAATACACATTAATATAACTGTTGTATTTTAACATGAAAAAAGTTCATGATGAAGATTACATATTTTATATTATAATTAATTGTATGGTACTGAAAATTGATAATGTATCAACATTTTAAATTTAGGTATATCTTTTTATGTAGACGTGGCACAGAAAAATGAATGGCATTTTTGGAATCAGCACATCAAATTATTTTAGAATCAGCCACTTATGTCCCAAAGGTATGATTTTTTGTTTGTTGGCTGGTGTTATTATAGTTTAAAAGAAGGTAGATACCAAAAAGCGGACATTAGAAGAAATATTGTAACCATAAATAAAAAACAACTAAAAACCAATTGAATGAAAAAAACAAACAAAAAACAACAAGGAAACGGGAAGTGAAATTATTAAATATGAAAGCCAAATAGCCCTTCTGGAATTAGTGAACTTCTTTGTCGTGACCTTCCAACGAAGGAGAATTTGAGCCAATTTTACAATAGTAATTTAGCGAGCAGTTAGCACTCCTACCTCCATCCTGGATTTTCCCCAGTGACATAATTCCTCCTGAGGTAATTGACGTTGGATGACTTCATCAGAATCCTGCCCATTAGAAATTTTACCCCATTTTTAAAATTTTATTTATGGCTCCATTCGATTTCCCACACTCCATCCACCTCCTTAATCCCTATCCTATTAGTATAGCTAAATGCGGAAATCCCGGATGGTTAGTAAGACAGTTCGGAGAGAGCAAAGGCCCTATGAAACAGAGGCTAATCATTCTACGAACTGATTCATGTTTCAGGCGCTCAGCACCGATAACCAGCGATGAGACTAGTGTGGACCCACCTCAAGCCGACCTGATTAAGAAGAGGTGAGAAAACATTCCTACGTAATCTCTTATCAACACTGCCTTATTGACAGGGTCAGGGGAGTGGTTAGCGTACCTGATCAAACCGACTTTATACCAGCCAGCTGCGATTGGGGGAATTTATTCACAGCGTGGTTTCCTATCCTTCCAACAGGAAAATACTGGTGGCAGTTTTTAAAATTAACCCAGGAGGAACGGATGAGGAGAGTTAAAGTTCTTGAGACTGAGATTAAAGCGTTTTAAGTTTGCTTAGCGCATTATTGGTCTAGTGACTGAGCTAGAGAGGGTGTTGTTATCCATATTCAAGACACACTTTTCAACTAGTATCTCCCAATGCTCTAAATCAGTAATTTCCAAACTTTTTTGGTTAGAGGAACCCTTAAAATATTTCGTAAAATCACGGGGAATCTCTGCCAGGCTGTCATTCATTAGTTACTACAGGGGGAAATTATAAAATGTACGCCCAAACTAGTAAGGTTAGTAAGTTATATACTTTTGAATAAAATATTTCAAGAGTATTTAATAATAATAATAATAATAATAATGATGATAATAATAATAATGATAATAATAATAATACTTGGCACCGCGTCTTACTACCCATTCGGGTTACACGTTTGATTACCAATTACTCTAATGGGTCAGGAATTGGGAAGTTTGAATATAGAGGAAGTGAACACGCATTTGCGTGGAGGGAGAGTGGAAAACCATTTAGGAAAAACCACCTACAGTTCCTCAAGCGAGATTCGAACCTTGATCTACCCGTCCTCGGCAGTCTAGCTCAACACGAAACTTGCGCGTTAGCTAACTACGCCACCGAGACGGGTTCAAGAGTATTTAATAACTATTTATTTATTTCAGTATTTGAACATGGCTTATGAATATTCTTACCAACCTCACTTTTAACACCTGTTACCGGCGCTCTTCTCTTCATCTTTATCGGATCACATATCTCCACGTTGTCCAAAAATTATAAGAAGACCAATTAAAAAGCAAGTTTTTGAAAATTCTCGCAGAACCCTGGTAGGGAATTAGTGCCTTAAATACGTGGCGAGAGTAGCTAAAAAACCCGCTTCGGTGGCCGCATGGTCTAAGGCGCAACTCTCGCAAAAGATTAGACTGCCGGGGACGGGGAGATCGTTATTCGATCCCGGTCAAGTATGTATTGAGGTTGGTTTTCCCTAAATGGTTCCCCACTCTCTCTCCACGCAAGTGCGGGTGCACTTACTCTAGATTCAACTTTACTCATCCCTAAATCATTAGCGTAATTAGTACATTAGCGTACAGCCCAAATGGGTATAAGATGCGGTGCTAAAAAAAAAGAAGCTAAAAGAGCGCATTGATAGGATCTTGAGCTACGTTAAGTGAGAAGTGTGTCTTGAATATGGATAAGAGCCTGGATAGGTCAGTTGGTAGAGCAGTAGAACACTAGTCCATGGTTTGAATTCCGGTCAAGGCCACATTATTCAGCTCTGTCCTGAAAGCTTATCAGAAGCTGACTGAACCGACACATACAACACGTGTCTATCGCAAACACACATTAAATTGCAGAATCGCACGCGACGCAGACACTAATAGCGACGCGGAAACGACGCCTGAAGAGACAACAGACGAGGAGACGACGGACGAGGAGAAGACGCCCGATACCAGCGAGGAGGACGGCACCGACGACGAGGCGCCGGACGACGTCCCAGACAGAAAGAGGTATTTAACGTGCATTTTATGAGTCTACCCACTTATATTCAACACGCAACTTACAAACTAACTTAGCTCTAGAAAGAGACACAGTTCTCGTCTCCCAGCCGTTATGTACCGTTAAAGGGTGGAAGCACCCAATTTTCCTAGTGATAGCTTTTTTTTCATATATGACGAGAATCAAACACGAGACTTTTAATTTAATAGGTAGAAGCGCAACTGATTTGAGATTTAGCTGTCGGACTAAATATCCGTAAAAATGGATTAAAAGTCAGCAAAAAGCCCCATAATAACTCTGAATTACAGGAGGGACGCCGATGGTGGTGATGACTCTGATACTGACGAAGACTCTGATGGTGATAGTGACTCCAATGGAGGTGATAGTGACTCCAATGGAGGCGATTGTGACGACGACGACGATGATGATGATGGAGATGACGCCGATGGTGGAGACGCTTCCGACGCCTCCCCAGATGGCGGAGACGCTTCCGCCAGAAAGCGGTAGGTGTTAGAAACGACCACATAGTTTTTTTTAAAATGAGGTATCGATCGTGCATTATATATATATTTATAAATATAATTTTTTTTAAATCTACGCACGACTTAACGAAGTAATCTAGGAGAGGAGGCCTAACGTCACACACCCAGTCCTAGAACACCTAGATATATTCTTTTAGCACCGCGTCTTACAACCCGTTATGTTTGTATGCATATGTACTAATTACACTAATGTGTTGTGGATTAAGAAGGTTAAAATTAGATGCACCCCCATTTGCGTAGAGTGAGAGTGAAAAACCTTGTATGGAAAAAAAAGTAGCTTTCAGTACACCCGACCTGAATTCAAATATCTATCTCTCCGTCATCTGCAGTCCAGTCAAGTGCGAGAGTGAAATCAGAACCATTAGGCCAACGAAGCGGGGCTGATATCTATTACTCGAATAACAAAGCTACCCTTTATACCCCCACTGGAGTCAAACAAAGTTCTCCTGGACTTGTGGGTCCAAAGTTGTCTGAACTTAAACACATGAAGAATTAAAGAAATATTGTAAATTAATGTTTTTATCAGGGAGTCAAACTGAAATTTTATCCGTTCTGATTCTTGTTCCAAACAAACATTTAAGGTTCGTAGTCAGAAGAAACATATATTAAAAAAATTACAACCAGATAAAAGCTATTAGCATAAAAAATACAAAATAACTTTACAAAAAATCCCAAGAAAAGGAAAAAGAGAGTATTTAAAAATAGAGTTGAGCTAAAGAAAGAAGGCACAACATGCATTTAAAAATAATTATAAAAATTTAGAACCTTAAAGAAATGATGATAAACTATATTAACCTAAACAGATATAGAGTCCAAAGTCCGGTTCTGGATCTCGAGCAATTTATTTTCAGGGTAACTTTCCCGGTTTCGGTTAGACTTCCTGGTTTATAGTTTTGTAATAAACATCCTTATCCAAAACATAACCACTAAACTCTAAACGCTATGAAAATAGGTTTTAAATATATTTTTATATTTGATGAAAGGAGTGAATTGCTAGAAACTTCATTTTGGCTAGAGCCTGGATAGAATATGCCCAGTGACCACCGTGTGAATTTCTGGGCACACCACTGTTCATGACTCAAGCTGTTGTATTCCAGACGTGACACGGAACCCGAGAGTGCAGACAGCACCCCATCCACAGCAGTGACAGGGGTGCCAGCCTCTTCAGAAACCGTCACAGGAACACTCAGACCCATCCCAGACGCCATCAAGAGCAGTCTGGTCGACCTGAGGAAGACCATCGAGCAGTTCGAGTCCGTGGTGGCGTTGACCCTCCTCGGAGGTACCGGGCTGCAGCTCTTCCCCCCGATAGTCATTGACACCGCCGACGGTCCTTCGATCAACGAGGGCGGTTCGGACGCCGGCACTACAAAGAACGTCCTCGAACACACGACCGTCTCCGACGACAAAGAGTCTTCCACGACCCTCCACGGATCGGATGCCGGCACGACAAAGAACGACGTAGAGCCCACGACCGTCTCCGACGACATAGAGTCCTCAACGACCCTCCACGGATTGGACGCCGGCACTACAAAGAGCGACCTAGAAACCACGATAAGATCCGACGACAAAGAGTCCTTTACGTCCCTCCGCGGATCGGACGTCAGTACGACCATCTCCAACGACAAAGAGTCCTCAACTACCTTCCACGGCTCGGATGATGTAGTGACCACAAGTAGCGATCTCTCCAGCTCTGAAGAGCAGTCCTCCACCAACGGAGTCTCCACGAGCCCGTTAAGTGAGCACGGCGCGAAAACCGAGGCGGTCACCGATGCCGACGTTCTAAAAACCGGCGGCGAACAGGACAAAGCCAACCAACCCCCGGGTGAGAGTGTGCACGCCGGCCAAAAGAGGGTCAAGAAGGAACCATACCCTATCGACTTCTTCTTTGATTAAAGACGCGCGAAAACAATCCAGAAATTGAATGTACATACAATAATAATAATAAAAAAGCAGCGTTTATTTGAAATATGCTGCAAACGAACTCGAAACCAGTATTTCAAAATATTTTCTACGACAATATATATTTTTTATTTCTTTAGCTACAGATATTCATCAGAGACTGTGTACATTCTGTTGATTCTTTTTGATCGCAGTCTCACCTAGACAGAGTACACTATGGCTCTATATTAAGCTGAGCCATAGTAGAACCATGCAAGGTAAACTTGCTAACTTTCAGGATAAACAAAGGGTACATTAAAATAAATGAAACCAATGCAGGTTAAATTTGGCTTACTCGTAACACATGTACAAATCAAATTAAATGTATAGCACTACCTAAACGACAGAAAAAAATATTTTCAATTATTTCTCTCTCTAAACTATTTAGGTTTAATGTAAATGTAGGTTGTTAGAAATACGAAGCTATTGGCGAATAAAACAGTGAGACTATCCTATAAAGTTAGCAAAATTATTTTTTCTTTTAATTTTAGTAAAATGAGAAGAGGCGGATGTCTAGATTTAATGTGGGTGAAATTGTTTGATGTTTTTGCTGATAATTACAAGTTAAAAATGAGTTACGAGTGGTTAACTTATGTGATGTAGAGTTACAGCTTTATTAATAAATATAATATTAGCTATGTTAAACTTGATTAAGTTTATTTAGATATACTGCAAGAAGGTGAAATAAAACACCTAACTTTATTACACCTAATTTTATAGCTCCTAACTTCACTAGACCTAAGGGGTGTGTTTATGTCTATCCAGTACAGTAGAGAAATCATTGGTGGAGCCAGATACCTAAGGCCAACAACGCGACCTCATGATGAATTCCCCACGCTCAGCAAAAAATTTACATTCTCTCTATTTTTATTATTATTTAGAATGTTTTCTAAAATGATTCTCTCTACAGGTGAATGCCAATGCACTTGACCTATTCCAAATACCTCCTATACACCAAATCCTCAACACCCTGACCCCATAACGGTAAATTTCCCTCGTTTCCTTGTAAGGTTATGGAATTTCTTCCCTTTAACTTACCTTTCTCTCTCCGACACACCAGTTTTTGCGGCAGAGTTCAATTTATCCCCTCCTTTCCCACACCTAACTTCTAAAACCCCCTTTACCCTCCCACCCACCATAGCTAACACTTTAAAGGTATTTATATATCTCCATTCTCTATCCAGGCGAATACTGATGCACCTATCATAATCCAATTACATCCTCCACACCAACCTCTCTATCTTACACCCAACTACTCGACCCCCCCACCCCGTTCCCTGGAACTCTAGCTCTCAGTCTATAACAGTGAATTACACACTCTCCCAAACTGTGTAGGACTCGACAGGCTTTCCACCCCCTTCCCCTCTATCCCCTGGCTTCATACTCTCCATCCTCTAACCCTCACGGCAATTAGAGATGGTGGCATGGAATTAAAATCAAATAAAGTTATATATAACCTTATAGCCGAACGTGGAAAATCAAAATGGCTCCCTTCCCCCCTTGTACGCAGCCCATGCAGGTCCTGACATGCACCCTCAACCCCGGGTCCTATAGCCCTCAAGGCAAGGTCATAGGTTCTAAAATTTAGGGGGTGATGGATTATTTTAATGTTGTTTATTTGATGGTCATGATCGGACCGAATATTTATAATAAGATGGGAATTATAATTTATTACACCTATTTTTATAAGGCCTAATGGCACAAGGCATAAAAGTACAAGGCATAACAGTACAAGACCTAACAGTACAAGACCTAACGGCACAAGACCTAACGGCACAAGACCTAACGGCACAAGACCTAAACGCTATAAGAACTAGACCCTATAAGACCTAACTTCACTACACCTAATTTTATAGCTCCTAATTTTACTAGAGCCAAAATTAACTTTTCATAGATTACTTAAAAATATCCCTAACTGTTCAAACAGGCAGTGGACCTAAAGCACTAGACCTAAACTTTATAAGACCTAACTTGACAAGACCTAACTTGACTGGACCTAGTTTTAAAGGACCTAAAGTCATAGCTCCTAAACTTTAGGTCTTGTAAAATTATGTCCACTTCATGTCATCCGTTCCTAATACAGTTGGCTCGCGACTATCCGGCCTAACGTAGCCGTCGGCCGGTCCGGATAGCAAAAAAGACGGATAAGCCGTATTTTGAGGATGAATAATTTTCCCATAATGTGTTATATCTGTATATTTGTACCATTTCATGGGATCTTTAAATTTGTGTTCAATGAGTTTGCATACTTTTCAAATAAAGATTTAAATGTGAATTTTACTTAAATATAGAGGGAAAGTTAAATACATCGTTTCAAACAACGTCCTGTGCGTGTATTGTGGGAATATACACATCTTTTTTTTAAAGGTGTTTACGAGTGGAAACTATTGTACAATATTAAACTCAACAGTTTTATACATTCGATTTGTGGATCCAAATTACTGTAATACATAATACAGTACTGTAATTACATTGACGCTCTGGCCGGATAGTACGGAGGGCCGGATAGTCTCGAGTCTACAGTATATTAAACATCCCAGGAGGACATAACGTTTAGGTGACGTTCCTGGTTGCTTATAAATGTATCCTTGTCTCGACCGATACCAAATGAAATCTCTGACATAGACCAAATGGGTAGTTCCAAGTTGAAGGGCACGTGTGGATGAGTACTATCAGGGCAACGACCATTTCACCTCCAGTCTGGCCACAAGTCAGATCTGACCACACTCAGATTGTTACGAGAAGAGGTTCTATAGTATGTCAGGCTCCAGTCGACAGCGCCAAGGAACTTTGCTCAACAGTCGGGGATAGTATATTGCGGTGGTTTACAACCTGGCGGTCACGAGGCTTGTCGAGGTTATAGTTTTGTGTTTACTTTTAAAGTGACTATAGTGACTAAGGAAAGGTACAAAATTCAAATAGAAATGCAAGCGGTTAAAATGATCAAACCCGTTTCGGTGGCCGCATGGCCTTACGCGCAACTCTCTGAGTAAAATAGACTGTCGATGACGGAGAGATCGAGGCTGTAATCTCGGCCGGGTGTGCTGAGGGTGGTTTTTCAAAAATAATTTTCCACTCTACCTCCATGCAAATGTGGGTACACTTCTTATAAATATAACCTTCCTAATCCCTAAAACCTTTAGCATGATTAGTACATAAGCGTATAACTCGAGCAGATAGTAAGACGCAGTGCTAAAATAAAAATAAAAAGATCAAAACTATTAAGTTACCGTTTAGGTTCCTTTTGTTGGTCCAACTCTGACAGTTGCTTGTTGATTTTGTCGTAGCAGTCTCGTGTTTAGGCGAGTGACGCTGCTAGAGTAACCTCCCAAATAACCACCGGGCTCGTTAATTCTTTTTTGAAACATCTTAGTCGCATTCGTATTGACATTATTTTACAAGCAAATTATAAAAGTCGACCTCCGTGGTCTTGGGGTAAAGTGCTCGCTCAAGGACCCGATCATGGGTTCAAACCCAGACGGGGACAACGGATTTTTCTTGCGCGACAAAAATCCGTATCCCAACTTCCGTGAATTACGCAAAGATCCACAGACTTGGTCATTCCCAAGAGCTTCTTTAGCTACACAAACAAATGATAGTCACACCAGGACCAGTGAAGTTACCAAAACATTTGAAAAAGGCGGAAGCAGGACACTTAAACTTCAAAGAGGGTTTAGGCGAGCCGTATATAACTATGTTTATAATATTTCAAACTTAAGTTTCGACTTTGTAGAAGGTATGTGCTTTGATCCACACTAAGATAATCGAGAGAATTAGAATATATAGGTGTTACAAGTAGCATATTGACCATTTCAAGAAAAAATGTATCTATAAGTCTAACCTAGAATTTAAAAATCACATATTCTTTCAAGTAATAATAATAATAATAATAATAATAATAATAATAATAATAATAATAATAATACTAATAATAATAATACTAATAATAATATCGCGCGTGTAGGCTACATCCTTTGTAGTCCAGTAGTGGACAAATCAGCCAGTACTAATGTACCGTTGCCCAGGGGACGCCCGAATGTACTAATCGTCCATCCTTTATGACGGTGTTATTAAATATGAGGGCGTGGAACCATTGGAAACACTTAAACCTAACTTTAGCCTAATTAATCAAACCCTGGTGACCGTTGTGATAATTCCCCTTTCGGTAGAAAAACCCAAGGTACCAGACGGCTATCAAAGCTGGGATTCCTAGGTTCGTAGTCACGGGGTGGGGATGTGGAAAAATTATCGATACTTCACTAAAATAGATATTTTCCTTTCGATACTAATATATTTTTTTTACTCGATCCGGTATCGAAATAAACAACTTTTTTATCTTCACTCATGCTTGGATTAAATGTTTACTATGGTTAAAGAAGGGTACAGTACAAAATAGAATGAAAAACTATATTACTAATCATATTTAGCTGTTAAGTAACTTTCCATCGGCTACATTTTCATGGACACTTTGAAAGGTGGTATGGTAAAACCTTTTATAATATCAATTATACAATACTATCTATCATACCTAACAAGTTCCAACACATGACATAGACGCGATAGACCTAAATATACTATAATAGGGATGGTTAAATCATTATAATTCTCAGTGTTTATATAAATATGAAAATACAAATATTTATTAATATGCAAAAGTTGAAATTACTGTTTGATAAAAAAATATATTTTTTCCGATTAAAATTTCGAGAGCGATACTTACTGTTATCGATACTTTTCTTTAGATACTAGTACGGTATCGATATTTTTCTTCCGATACTTTTAATGAGTACAGTATCGATACTTTTCTTTCGATACCATATCTCTACCACGGGGTCTGTTGTTCGTCTAAGTGACTTGTGTGTTTTCTTAGTCCATCAGACCCAGTGCTGGCGGAACCTATGGAGGAGGGAGGTAGGCTAGGAGGGACAATGATCCCACTTGAAATTAAATGAACCACTGTTGGGATACATTTTCTCCTCCTTTAGATATATTTCACTCCCCTATTTTATTCTAAAATAGGGTCCCTATTTTATTCTAAAATAGGGTCCGATTAAAAACTCCAAATTACTTCTTGAGGAGTCTAATGTTCCTAATACCCCCATTACGCAACCAAAATAAGAGTAAATAACACGTTAGCCAGTGACAGCAAGAACAGGATCATAACACCTCCAAAATGGCGGCATGCAAGCACAGGTTTGACAATAATGCTAATGAGACCTACCTTGCGTGCCGACCAGAATAAGCGGGATCTCAGCAGAGTTACGGAAGTGCGCCATCTGAGTGTAATAGTTGTAGATGGCCTTGAAGCTCGACTCGTTCTCCAGACTGAAGACAAAGATGACCGCGTCCACCCACGCCGTAAACTGCAACCGACAAGATGGGAGCATGCAGTCAACATCAAGTCACGACTCAAAATAAGGGCGATTCGCTGTCAGAATAAGAATCCGGGCCATTGGAGTAGTTAAATATCTGTACTATTAAAGTGAAGGTAAACCGAGTAAATATTGCGATAAATTGGTCTCATAATGAAGATTAACCGAGATAAACGTGGGAATGTCAAGCTCATTCAGGCTGGTTTTGTCTGTGACGGGGAGGCTGGAGTCAAATCCTAGCCAGGTGTTTTTTTAATAAACGTTTTATTCCATACAAATTCGGGAACATTTCCTTTTAGTTCAACCTTACTCATCCCTAACATATGAGCGTGTTTTTTCCTTTGCGTATAACCCTAACAGGTGTTAAAAGAAGATCAATACATATTAATAGCACTAATAATATAGTAAAATGTTATCAATATTGTGCCCAGAAAATATGTTTGCATTTTTAAATAGGCTCGTCCCATGAAAATTGGATTGTAACAAACAGAAAGAGTAAATAATCCAGAAGGGTAATATTGCGACTAAGGTCAAGTTGTTTGTTAGATTCAAAGATCACGCTCCACACGAAGTTACCAGGAGGGCCATATCATATCCATCCAAAATAGACAGGGCAAAGGTCAAGCTAAAGAAGTAAATGCCAGCAGACGAAATCAATAGAAGCATTTCACCTGGCGAGCGAATGACGAAACCAGAAGCCACATTAGACCTTTATCACAACAGGTTCTTGCAAATATGTTATCTGCGCTTCGGACACGAATGAAGGAGAACATCGAAAGCACAAGAGGCGGAGTGGGGGTGAACCTCGTATCAAAAGTTCACGAAGATATTGATCAAAAGCGCAAAGGGGAAAAAACAAAACAAATGCATAACGTGACAACATGTATTGTAAATAGGGATGTCCAACTCGATTCACTTGTTAGCAAACACGTCTGAACAATGATCCCAATATATGTTTAATTTAAAATTATTTATTTATTAAGAGTGGGGTGGGGCTAGTGATCTAAATCTTGGCCATTCGATATTATCTTACCTCTGCTCTCCTGGCGAATTGAGGAATTCCTTTCTGAGGAGGGGACACCATTAAGGCGAATTCCATTATCAACAGACGATTTTTTTTTTATTTCAGGACAAATGTACAAGGAAGTCTAAACAAATAATAAAACATCCCCGGATGATACGTGAGAATGATTAGGGTGGAAAGCAGAGGGGACCTACAGTTTAACGTGGGTTCCGAACCACGGTGGAGGCCTGGCATTACACACATTCACAAAGCGTGAAAGTACACCCTTTGCCAGAGGTGAAGGAAGGGTTTGGTAATCAGATAAATCTGTGCCAAGACCGGGATTTGAACCCAGGACCCCTAACACAGAAGTCCTACGCATTATCCCCAGACCCCCCCATCCCACAGTAAAAATGTAATTCCTGTCCAGCCCTAGTCTAAATTCAAACTCAAGGCAGAGATGAAACGGGCCAGTTTCATGAGATTTTGTGCGTCGCTATACTATACTCCATTCACGGTAGGAATTACTCTCCGAAAGGCCTTTTTTCCTACCAATATCCTACTATATAATAGATTTATGGTATGGAAAAAGGCGTTTCGGAAAACAATTCCTACGCTGAACAGACTTTAAATACAAGACTATTATATCTAAACTCGAATGGAACGGGTCAGTTTGGCATATGAAAGTGGCCAATTTCATTCTGTTTTAGGTCGGTGTCATCTAGTATTTAGTATCTCACCGCATTTGAGACGTCCTAGTTCGACTGAAACTGGGAGTAGTGGAAAAAGGGAGTGGATGGTAGTGTTGAGTTAAGGGGGCCGCCTCAGTAAGGAAGAAATTGCCGCACAAATGTTCAGCTCTAAGGCAATATTAAAATCTACGATGAGTTATTTCAAAATACGGTTCACGCCAAAATAAAGTAAAAATATTCACAACAGGGTTCTGTTTCCTTAGCAACCCTATATTAATTAGTGTTTTATTAATATTTTTATGTGAGAATGCGAGATTATCGACATCAACGACTTTTTAAGCATATATGCGGAGCTATGAGAGTAGGCTTGATAAAAAAAAGGGGGCTCTATATTTAGCCTTCCTCTAACAAATACAGTAATTTTATAATAGCCTCTCAAAAGAAAATTATGAGATATTTCAGAACTAGCAGCGAGCTTTCCTCTTTACCTTCAAATAAAAAGTTCCGCAGGTTTCTTTTCCATTTTTCTTATTAACATGAAAAAGATGGGTTGTAGGCAAGGGGGCGAAAGGGAGTAAAAAGTTTATATAGAATAGAGATGTAGTTCCAGAAAAAACACAGCCGTGTGACCTGACAGCGATTGATATATTCGCTGACCGAGACGGCTTTTGTCAGTTATTTTATCAGGCACTTATACACCTATATATATTTTTTTCAACTACTGATGAACTTCTAGAGAACTTCGAAAATACTCATCGCTTGTAAGTCCCGAATTAGAACTCAAACAGAGCCTCCTGAAAGCGATTATAAGAGAAGAGGGGTGAGGGTAGACGATGTGGTTGTTTAATATACTAAATGGTTTCGCGGTAGCACGTTTCTAAAATACACCAAAATAAAAGAGCATTGTACTGCCCTGGAAACAGCTAACTTTAGAACTCGCGAACTCATCTGTACCAAAATAGTTATCACTTTTACACAAATATTTTGGTGTGAACATTCTAAACACACGGTTATTTCCACTCACAACTTAACCTAGGACAGGAACATTTGTGATCTGAAATTGCAGCCAAGAACTTTGTAATATTTGAAGACAAAGGGACGAAAAAACACACAATTTTTTTTTAACGTGGAACGAGTTTATCGACAATTGAAAAATTATCCCTCTATTTATATCCAACCAATTTTTATCATTACAAAAAATAAATAAACGAAAGCTTAACACACAGGATGTGCCCTAAAATGTTAGTTTCAAAACTATTCAAAGAGGGAAAATATTTAATTTTGAATCAAAATTAGAATAGAAACATATATTAAACGTAGATTAAATTAATTTTTTATTTAAATTTAAAAAATATACAAAGACTTGACAGTTGAGATATGTCATTGCAAAACTGACGCAAGATAAGTCAATGGGCTAGACAGTTATTTTTTTTTATCACCGCATCTTACTACCTGTTCAAGTTTTACGCGTATAATATAATTACTCCAATAGTTTATGGGTGAGGAAGGAAGCATTTTAAAGGTAATCTACCTGTATTTGCGTGAAAGGAGAGTAGAAAGCCATTTAGGGAAAAAAAAACACTATATAAATCCAACAGGGATTCGAACCCTAATCTCCCCGTGATTAGCAGGCCAGTCTAACACGAGCGTGACGCCTTAGCCCCCACCTACTGAATCCTTATCCGTAAGGTGCGTAGTACTCCGTAGGAGATCGACTTCATACTAACAGCACTGTCTACAGAGTCCTAATCCTTAAATCCTTAGTACTTACCACTCCGTAGAAGTTGACTCAACTTTAACTTTCTAAGGACTAGTCGATACGAACTGCTAAGGGTTACCAATCAAGGTAAGACTGCTATTTCTTAGGGGTAAATTGAGTGTACCCCTCTCTAGACAAATTAATTACTAACAGTCCAACACCTTAGATTAGTTGGGAGCCTGTCTTGACTGCTGAGCTAAAGGTCCCGGGTTCGATTCCCCGGCATGGCCGAAAGATTTATCAACAGTGAAATGGCGGGTTTCCCCTTACATAGTGATTAATTAACAGCAAGGGGGCTGGATATTGTGTCTGTTCTAGATTAATTTAGTTTCTAAGTCATTTGCTGGTGTAATCAGTCGGTTTAGAAAGTGCACATTAAATATCTCAAATAAAAAAATAAAGAAATATTAGCAGATAAGTAAGAAGCACATAATTGATTGTGAAACTATTTTAAAATCAATTTGTAAACAAATGTTAACTTGGATGGCAGTCGCCCAATCAAGGGGGAGGGGAGGGTGCGATAAACAAAGCGACTGGGTGAACTACTAACTCACAGCTGCCGCTATTGGCATCATACGCCAATAGCGGCAGCTGCAGAGCATACCCCTGGGACGAAAGTAGATTTAGTAGCTTTTAGAAACTACACCATTATTTTGGTAGAAAGACAGTTCGGGAAGGTCTTTCATACGGAAGGTTGAATTTAGAGAAAGTATGCCTGCATTTGCGTGGAGGTAGAGTGGAAAACAGTTGATAGAAAATTACCCTCAGTACACCCGACCGGGATTCAAACCCCAATATCTCCGTCATCGGTAGTCTAGTCTACTGCGAGATTAAAGCTTGATTCATACGTTCACCGAAAATAGAGCCGAATCCGCTTGAGTGGCGCACCAAATCACACGTTGTGTGTTGACCCATGATGCATTGGAACGCTAACAGCTGACTATCAATACATTTTATTTTCTAGAGGATAAACATATATTTAGATAATGTCTCTTCCTCGGTGCACTTAGGGTAAAGTGTTCACCTCAGGAGGACCCGTTGTTAGTGGGTTCAAGACCAGCCGGGGTCAACGGGTTTATCTTGAGGGATAAAAATCCGTAGCACAGCTTCCTTCGGAGGGGAAATAAAGCCGTCGGCCCCCATGTCGATTGTGGCGTGTAAAATAACCTTGATAGGTATGTGAAAATACCTTTCTCAGCAAAATTGGTGAGCTGATATAATCAGTCGATTCAGAAAGTGCACGTTTAATACCTCAAATAAATAAACTAGATCATTGCATCGATGGATGTTTTCCAAATTGTAATGCTATGTCATGGTACAGTCTAATACATCGATACATACGTTCTCCATTAACGGATTATTTCAAATCTCCTCACAAAAGTCAACGAAGCTGTCTGCTTGCTTCTATCTCTACAGCGCATGCGCAATGATTTGAAATGATTGGTTCTTCCGTTGTCTGCTTGCTTCTATCTCTACAGCGCATGCGCAATGATTTGAAATGATTGGTTCTTCCGTTGTCTGCTTGCTTCTATCTCTACAGCGCATGCGCAATGATTTGAAATGATTGGTTCTCCCGTTGTCTGCTTGCTTCTATCTCTACAGTGCATGCTCAATGATTTGAGATGATTGGTTCTCCCGTTGTCTGCTTGCTTCTAGCTCTACAGCGCATGCGCAATGATTTGAGATGATTGGTTCTCCCGTTGTCTGCTTGCTTCTATCTCTACAGCGCATGCGCAATGATTTGAGATGATTGGTTCAGATATTTGATTGGCTCTCCCGTTGTCTGCTTGCTTCTAGTTCTACAGCGCATGCGTACTGATGTGAAATGGTTGGTTTAGATATTTGATTGGTTCTCCCGTGCCTAAGATCTAAGGTAGAGAGGACGAACTAGAGATGAGTTGAACTCTAGCAGAACAGCTGGCGTCAGGTGACCTGGTGGTCTAGGGGTAAGGTGTCAGACTTCTGTGCTAGGGGTCCGGGGTTCAATCCTCGGTCCCGGCACAGATTTATCTGATTACCAAACACTTCCTTCACCTCTGACAAGACGTGTATTAATCACAACTTGTGAATGTGAGGAATGCCAGGCCTCCACCGTGGTTCAGATCCCACGTTAAACTGTAGGTCCTCCATTTCATCTCACAATCACCCTACCATTACACATTAGCGTAAGTGCGTATAACCCGAATGGGTAGTAAGACGCGGTGCTAATAATAATAATAATAATAATAATAATAGCTGGCGTCGATGAGGTGGAAATCTTGTGATTGGTTTAGAGATTGTCACGTGACCCCATTTTTTTTTGTCCTGCGCTTGTTCTTCAGCGAACGTGTGAATCTACATTAACCCGGCCACGCTAGATCCTTGTAATACTATCCGGCTCTTGTTAAGATATTTGAGGTAACAAACCGGTACTGCTGGTCACGGTGACCAAGGACGTCACCGTGCGAGAAAAAGATGTAATAACAACTCGCCAGACATTGTGTGAGAGCACTGGAGCGAAACATCCAGCATCCTCACCTCGGAGCAACTTAAACGTATACTATTGTTCAGGATAAACTTCTTTTACCAAGGAGTCGAAACGGAACCACAACTGATAACAAAAATTAACAGTCATTTTTCAAGAAACCGGGACAGAAACAATAAAAATAAATTGTCTAAGAACCAGAAGAGGAATTTGGAATCGATATATATATATATATATATATA
>CABFWO010000241.1:344551-359125 GCA_902155825.1 Timema genevievae | reverse complement strand
CCCCCCGACTCCCTCACTCCATCCCCGGGAAGTTATGTCATCACTGTGAAAGATTAAGTCCACATTTCAACAGTGATAAAAAAAATTTCGGCTATACCGGAAAGAGAACCCGAAACCCCTAAGCAGACACGCCACCGACTGAGTTAACTTGTCAGAAAATAAATATTAATATTACTAGACATCTGCGGAGTAAGTTTTTGAGCTCGATTTGAATCTCGAATCGAAATAAATATTGTTCGCGAATTTCGAATAATTAGCGAATCAAATCATATTCTAGTTGAATATGCTAAATAACCTTATGATGTTAAATAAAATTAGTTACACATTAAAAAACAAGAATTGTCACTAAAAATATATTTACGTATTTTAGGCACGTTTTTGGATTTGCAATGGCCTAAAAACCTTAGTGATTTTTTCTCAGTTTGGTCTGATTCAATTTATCATCGAATCGAATTATATCAAATTACTTTGACCCGAATCGGTGGATCGCAGACTAAATTTTAGTATAATTTGGTCTAGTTTTTCGAGAACGGGAGGTCGGGGTTCGAATTCTAGTCGAGTGTACTCGGGGCGGTTTTCCCTAAAAGAGCGTAACTAGCCCAAACGGATTGTGAAATGTTGTGAAAAAAAAATAATGCCCAGCTAATTTTATTTGCAAATATATGAGAATACAAATATAAAATTTAAGCATACTAAAAAAAACCGTCATCTCAAAATGGTGTATTGGGAGGAAGTGCAAACTTATAAAATCGTCTGCCACGTGTCTGTGAACGAACACATGTACATGTGAACGTGTATTCCATCCCGTGGGAAGGAGAGTCCTAAAGGATGCTTGACGTCAGCACACACTACGGAGAGAACAGCGCCCGTCACGCACTTCAGACCAATAGCAGTTACGACCCCCCCTCCCCCATAATCCCATTGCGTAACTTAGGTAGGTACAGTCCGATTAGATAGGAAGGACCTCTTGACAGTTACGAAAGTTTTTTTTTGCACCGCGTCTTACTGCCATTTTCGGGTACGCGAATGTACTAATAACGCTAATGTATTACGGATGAGGAAGGTTTAATTAAATTAGAGGAAGTGTATCCACATTTGCGTGGAGGAAGGGTGGAAAACCATTTAGCAATAAATACCCTCAGTATACCCGACCGGTATTCGAACCCCGATCTTCCTGTCATCGGCGGTCTAGCCTATTGCGAGAGTGACGCCTTAGACCATGCCGCTACAGAAGCGGGTAAAAGTTACTTAAACAATTTTAGTTTATTTATACGTCAGGTCATGTTATCTGTATATAACCCTCTTGATATATGTTATCAATAACTATAAAATAATACTAATTAAATGGCGAAATAATATCAACGTTGACCGCGAATAAACTAAATGTTTGTATTTTATTGGAGTTACTTCGACCAGAATCGAACCAGACGTCGCATCGTGGTGCGGTTTTATATATTTTACTTTAGGCTTTACTGTATTCCATTTTAGAAAACATTGTAATTGAGGCCAACGAAACATTATTGCCAAATTTAAGGAAAAAAAACTTATTTAACTGATAGCGAGTTCGGTGTTGTCGAATGCACTCACTACCCTCCCTTCACGCAAATGCGGGTTCAACTTCCTTTGAATTAATCCTTCCTCATACTTAACCCATTTAGAGTAATTATTAGTATATATGAGTCCAGCCCAAACGAGTAGTAAGACGCCAGGCTAAAAACAACTAATAAAATCCGCGGCGGTGGCAGCATGGTCTAAGGCGCTTTTCTGTCAATAGACTAGA
Organism: Timema genevievae; assembly: GCA_902155825.1. Taxonomy (NCBI): domain Eukaryota; kingdom Metazoa; phylum Arthropoda; class Insecta; order Phasmatodea; family Timematidae; genus Timema; species Timema genevievae. Next base: position 357,345 of record CABFWO010000241.1, on the reverse strand, counting down.
CCAGGGATGTCAAACATTTTTAATCCCAAGGGCCGAAGATATACTTGGTAATCCTATAGACTTAATATCGGACTACAAACCATACTCAGTAAACAATTATTATTTTAAACACGTTATTTGTAATTATTATTATTTAACACCGCGTCTTACTACCCTTTCGGGTTATACGCTTAAGTACTAATTACGCTAATGGGTAAGAAATTGGGAAGGTTAAATATAGAGGAAGTGAACCCGCATTTGCGTAGAGGGAGAGTGGAAAACCATTTAGGAAAAACCACCCCCAGTTCACCCGACCGAGTTTCGAACCTCGATCTCCCCGTCCTCGGTAGTCGAGCTCAATACGACTAGTGCATTAGCTAACTACGCCACCGAGGCGGGTTATTTGTAATTGTATTTTTGGTTAGTAGAATCTTTCAATTTTACTGCAACTTTTTTAAAAATAATCTCCCAAAAAGTATTATGAAATATGCACGCACACACACTTTTACAAAACATATTATTATTATAGATTTAGATTTATACATATTTTTATTAATCAAATAAATGCATATTAAAATGCAATCATGACTTTTTAAAATAAATATATTTGTTTCACATCTGCCACCGAGAGCTTCCCATTAATTTTCCTCCACAATAAGGTAAGGGCGACATTTTCAATAAGCGCGGGCCACCAGGTCAATGACGCGGAGATCGTGGGTTCGATCGCGGTCGGACCTACCGAGAGTGGTTTTTACTAAATGGCTTAAATGCTTCCTTCTTCATCTCTCCTATTAGGGTAATTATCATATATGCTTATAACTTGAACGGGTAGTAAGACGCGATATAAAACCAACTAATAAGGATACTACGCTCGTGTAACACGGACTCGTGCGGGCTGACGGACGGAAATACCTGCATGCGGGCCCGACACTGATCGATGAGGTTTCCCATGTGTTATCGACCGTCGGGTTGAACTGGGTAACTAGGTCCCCGGCCCGATAATTCATTTACAATACCAGCACGAACGAACAAATGACAGCAGTTAGGATCCGAAGTTCGAGAGTACACAAAAAGCTGAGCGGGCGGACCTACTGAACAAACACAAGCAAAAAACCCAACAAACACTGCCTCGGGCTGATGATGGATGTCATCAATTAGATAAATGTTTCCCAGGCGTGTGTATACCGGGGCGCAAACCAACAAAAGAAGACGCGGCGACGTCTCTAGTTTATAGATATATTTCTAAATGGGTGTGTTGAGCTGGACTGCCGAGGACGTAGATATCGAGGTTCGAATCTTGCTCGTGTGAGTTGGGGGTGGTTTTTCCTAAATGGTTTTTCCCGCAACCTCTACGCAAATGCGGGTTCACTTCCTCTATATTCAACCCTCTCAATTCCTTACCCATTAGAGTAATTAGTACTTAAGCATATGACCGGAACAGGTAGTAAGACGCGGTGCAAAGTATTATAGTATTTTAAATTGGTGTTATTCACACACTAATGTAAATTAATATTATGGCAATTTTAATAAAGTTTAAATACGCGTTGACACAAATGTAATAATTAGCATCAAAAACACATTTTTGTTTTCATCGCCGTGCCTCACTAAACTTTTAAGTTATACGCATTATGGTGGTCTTGGGGTAAAGTGCTCGCCTCAGAACCCAATGTTCATGGGTTCAAACCCTGCCGGGATCAACGTATTTTTATTGATCGATAAAAATCTGTAGCACGACTTCCTTCGGAGGGGAAGCAACGCCGTCGGTCCCATGTCGATTGTAGCATGTGAGAGAAATCCGAAAGGTGTGTGAAAATACCTTTCCCAGTGAAATTGGTAGGTTCTAACGCTCTCGGTCATAGAGATTCTCGTGTGTTGATATAATCAGTCATTCGGAAAGTGGACTTAAATACCTTCAATAAATAAAATATAACCCATTCGCCATATCAATCCCGATAACTGACAGCTAACAGAAGATACACAAACGGTTAAAAGAAAAACACCATTAAACACAATTTTTTTTATCGTGAAAGTTTTGACTGCCCAAAGTGACAGCAGTTCATCACGTGATCTTGCAGAATCATATGGATTGGCGAGTGAATACATGATAGTAGATCTGGAAGCTTTTGCTAGCGGTTAGTTATCACCACTTCAATAGAAAATGGATTAAACTAATGTGCTAGTGGTGAGGAAAGTTAAATTTAGAGAAATTGTACCCACATTTGAATGGAGGAAGGCTGGAAAACAATTTAGTAAAGCCAGCCTCAGTACACCCGACCGGGATTCAAACCCCGATCTCCCCATAATAGACAGTCCAGTCTATATCGAGCGTGACGCCTAAGCCTATTCGGCCACTTAAGCGGGTAAATTAGTCACGCGTTCATACGTCAAGTCATGTGATTTGCAGCTGTGACATATTATCAAAACAAGTAAAATAATAATAAGGTAAAGTGTTATCAATGTTGAACGCAACAAAATTTGTTTATAATTTTTAAAAGGCTTTTTGTACTAAAATTGGACCGTAAAAAGAATTGAAAGAATATAGCAAAAGAGGAACTACGTGAGGAGGAACGACATTATTGACAATTAAAGCCAAAAATTCATCTCGCACCTTGTAAACTTCTTCATGACGTCACCCTCAAGGAGGGGTCACTGCTAAACTAAGCAGGTGGCGCGCCAGACAACTGAGCTCAAAGGTCCCGGTTCCAAATTCCGGCAAGGCCGTAAAATCTACTGTCGGTGAAATTGTGGAGTGAACGGAAGGTTGTAGAACTGGATGTTGCCCGCTTCGGTGACCGAATGGTCTAAAGGAGTGAATCCATGATAAACGGCCGGCAACGGTCATATTGTGTACTTTGCATAGAATTTAATGCAATACAACCCACTTGGAGCGCTCGGATCAGTTCAGCACTGACCGGTACACCGACGGAACGGTATAAATGCGTCCCCAAGAATTAAATCCGTTCATCTCAAACGGCACACCAACGGAACGGCCTGAATGATTCCCTGATAATTAAATCCGTTAATATCAAACGGAACACCAACGGAACGGCCTGAATGCTTCTCTGAGAATTAAATCAGTTAATATCAAACGGCACACCAACGGAACACCCTGAATGCTTCCCCGAGAATTAAATCAGTTAATATCAAACGGCACACCAACGGAACACCCTGAATGCTTCCCCGAGAATTAAACCCGTCAATATCAAACAGCACACCAACAGAACACCCTGAATGCTTCCCTGAGAATTAAATCCGTTAATATCAAACGGCACACCAACGGAACACCCTGAATGCTTCCCTGAGAATTAAATCCGTTAATATCAAACGGCACACCAACGGAACACCCTGAATGCTTCCCTGAGAATTTAATCCGTTAATCTCAAACGGCACACCGACGGAACACCTTGAATGCTTCTCCGAGGATTAAATCCCTTCACCTGGAACGGCCAGTAGACCTACGTCTGTGAGTACGAGGAGATGGAGTTTTTTTTTTCCTGTACCTTAAAACAAGTTTGTGAGTGATAATGAGTAGAGATGAACTTCTTATAGAGGTCTTAGGATGTCTCTGAGACAAGTTATCACAACAGGAAGGACAACACAAAGCAACAAATGTCAGCAGATTTTGATGCCTAGACCCTTATTAAATATTATTTGCACCCACAACCTGATTTTAGGGCCCCTTCCTCCTCTGCACAAACTGCACCCACTAACTCCTCTTGGAATGAACTCTTGCAACTGGGATTCGCAAGAAGTTTCTACAAACGTTTGGCCGGTCCGGTGCCGTGCCGGCCGTTACATGTGGGGTCCCTGCTTAAGGCGTCACTCTCGCAATAGACTGGACAGCCGATGATGAGGAGATCGGGGTTCAAATCCCAGTCGGGTGTACCGAGTTTTATTTTTTTGCTAAATAGTTTTTCATCCACACTTTCTCCCTCCACGCAAATAAGCGTACATTTTCTTTAAAACTATACCTCTTTCGTCCCGACTCCAATAGCGAGGTTATTTTTAGCAAAATCTTACTACCCGTTTGGGTTATACGGTGATGTACTTATTACGGTAATGGTTTTAGTGATTATGAAGCTTATATTTATAGAAAGTGTAGGCCTACCAGCATTTGCGTCAAGGGAGAGTGGAAAACCATTTTAAAAAACCACCCTCAGTACACCCGACAGTTACTGCGAGAGTAGCGCCTTAGACTATGCGGCCATCAAACCATGTTATTAGCGTAGTTAATGGATTGTGGAGATTCCAACGTGGGGAAAACAAATTTATAATAATAATAATAATGTTCCAATGGGGTCCAAAACATTCAAAAAACAATTAACTTCAAATAATTTAATTACATTTTGTCAAAAGAGATTCTATTGTAAACACGTCATTTTGAGTAAACATCATTTTAAGAATCTTTTATTACTAAAACAACCGCTATAAAAATATATACATAAAACGACCCAATCAGGACGAACAAGACGCGACTTCGCCTCGTCCATCCACCGCGACCCGAGAAGAAAGGAAGATAAACAAACACTCACCTAAAACTTACACGTGCCTCGTGCAAAAAGAAGAACAGAAGCGTCGCGACGCCAATCTCAGCAGCGTCCCGATAGCCACTGGGTGCCGGCCGAGGGCGACCGACGGCAGCAAAGAGGCGCCGCCGGAACGCTTCGCTGTGCGCCGATCGATAAGGAACCCCCCCGCACCCCTCTTCTGTACTGGGCCGGCACTACAACACTCCCCCCCCCCTCCCTTGTCCAATCCTGAAGAGCACTAGCATGAGTGACTCGGGGAAGAGACGACGGACGCGTGTTGTCGGACACGTCACACGCGCGTGTGTGTGAGGTGGAGGTGGGGCGGGTGGACTCGCCCTTAAGCTCACACATCTACCGTACTAATGCGATGCGACTGGACCGGACACAACTTTTACTTTCGACGAAGAACGAGAGAGAGGAAAGAGGAAGAATTATAAAATAAGTTTATCCTCGTGCGGATGTGAGATTCTCCCTCCTTCCAATCCCACCAAAACATTAAAGTTAGTTTGGTTGGTCTCATTAAGGTTTCGGGTATCTCACAGGTCTTGGGGGTAAAGTGCTCGCCTAAGGACCCAATGTACTCGGGTTCAAACCCGGCCGAAGTCAACAAATTTTTCTTGAGTTTTTTTTTGTTTGTTAGTTTTAAGCGTATGTCATTACTGAGCGGGAGGGACATAACATCCAGTACTGTCGCCTGTATGTAGACTATTTGCCGCACTGGCGGCACAGAGCGTTGCCTAGGGTACACCTATGGAGGTTGTCTACACGTACCCATAATGAGATGATAGAGAATATGGAGGAGGGAGTCTTAAACCTAACTTAAGCCTTAATTCACCAACCCCTGGCGACCGATGAGATAATTCCCCTTAAGAGAAGAATAGCCAAGGTACCAGCCGGGAATCGAACCCGGGACCCCTAGGTTCGTAGCTAGATGCACTGACCACTACAACACAGGGCCTGATATGAACGACGAAAATCCGTAGCACAGCTTCCTTCGGAGGTGAAGTAAAACCATCGGTCCCATGTTGATTTCCCGGCAAAAAATTGGTAGTCTCTTTCTCGCTCACTCGTAGAATATCCAGTTCGGAAAGCAAAGGGAAACTACCGCAGTTTAATTACCCCCCTGGGTAATGTGCTTTCTACCAGATGGTACGGGCGGCACTAACCATCCGAAACTTTGAGTGCATGCCCAGCTCCGAATGGATGGAAAGCCCATTATGGAACAACCCTCAGGTTAAGTCATACCGATATTAAGTTTAGCGCAGTCTATTTAAGGGCATTTACCTCCTTGTCTTAGTATTTTAGAATAACATTTTAGTAAGTTATTGGTGCTATTTTATAGTTATTAATGCTATATATCAATAGTGACAGCTGCAGATAACATGCCTTGACATATGAATACGTGATCATTGTTTGATTAACTTATATTCGCAAAAAAAAAAGTTTCAAGTGAAATAAGATTGTAAATTAATCACGAAAATTACAAATATGGTTCATTTTACACATTTTCAAAAGTTTACACTTATTTTTCCCTCCAATATTTTTTGGCTTTCAACTCCCGACCTAAGAGCTTTAAGTGTAGGCCTAGTTTATATTGATCAATACTTTTTAAACTTTTTTTTTCTTTTTCAGAAACACACAAAAAAAAAAAAGACGCGAGGATTTAAAAAAAATATTAGCATAAGGTCTAAACCAACAATCCACTAATAGAGCAAAAAAAAAAATTCCGAACGAACCGTACCAATATTTGTTGAAAGCGGTCTCTGGCTGTGTTTACCTCATATCGACCCGGTATAGTTTGAAGTGGACATCATATCCCATCATCCACACCCCTCTACTTAACGGAGGGTTGGATTGGCTGTGCATCACGTGGTCCGTCATTAACGGTAAGTAAAAAATAAATAAAAAATAAAACATAAATGTCCATAAACTTTGGTTTAGGTGGGTATGTAGGGGATGCGAGAAAAGGGCATTGTTTATGCAGCTTTTATGGCAAAACTTATTTTTTTGGCCAAAATAAATAAAATGTTGCTCCAGTAGAAATATGGAGTTTAATTTTCTTCACGTGGTGATATCAACAGTTTGTTGAATATCTGTCATGAGCATGGCGGCTTTAGATTGGAAACTGTTTAAATGAAGAAAAAAAAGTTGTAATTATATTCCAGGACAGTCAACAACTGTTGATATCACCATGTGAAGAAAATTAAACTGTGTTTATACTGGAGAATTATTTTATTTATTTTGAGCAAAAAATATTTTTCTATAAAAACGGCAAAAAACACTGACCTTATCTCGCGTCCCTGCATCCACACTTTAAAAGCAAGAGAAAAACTAATAGCGGCCATGCGTACTTGTATTTAGATATTACATTTTTTTTTACATTCAACACAAAGTTTATAAACAGCTTATTCTAAGAGATAAGAATTAGGAAAGAAGGGTACCTTAGAGATAATAAGCATCCACATTTAAAAACCTCTCACGCATCCCGCCTCGAACTCTAAGTTTATTTAGAGCCTAACACCTTAGACAGTGTAACCACCAATGTGGATACAGCATAATTTATTTTAATTAGATTTTTTTAGCACCGCGTATTATTACTCGTTCGGGTTACACACATATATACTAATTAGATTGATATGTAAGGGATGAGAAAGGTTGAATTTAGAATAAATATAACCAAATTTACGTGGAGGGAGAATGAAAAACCGTCTATAGGTAAACACCCTCATAAGTCATAAAACCATACCGGGATTCGAACCCCGATCTTTCCGTCATCAGTAATCCAATCTACCGCGAGAGTGACGCCTCTTCCTCCATGCAAATACGGATAGCTCGGATATAGAGCGAGAAGAATTGCACAAAATATCATAAAATTTGTGACTATCTACAAGACTGGGTTATTAAGATAAATCAAATAACTATCAATAATTCTTTGTCTCTAGTTATTCACAAGCTAATGATTATTATTTTCAAGTTAATATTTAAAGTGGCTGTTTCTTTTTAAGTATCTTGATATTCTTATGATTTTATACGAGATTTCCTTGATCCACACCACTGGATACCAACCTTTTCTAGATTGTTTCCCCTCCCGAAAGATGATGCTGATTCGCCACGTCCCCTACCTCCTCCCACCTCCATCTCTCCCAAGAGGCATTGGGAACTCGATAAGGTCCATTGCCGCACTTACAAAAGTCTGCCACCTATCTCTATCTTGAGCTAGTTCTATCCAGTCCACTTCATTACACCCTATCCCTATCTTGAGCCAGTTCTATCCAGTCCACCTCATTACACCCATATCCCTATTTTGCGCTAGTTATATCCAATACACCTCTTTACACCCTATCTATTTCAGATCAATCTTAATGTTATCCTCCCCTTAGCAATCAGGTCTTCCCAATGGTCTCTTCCCATTGGGTTTGCCAGTCAATACCCTTAACATGGTTCTAAATTCTCCCATTCGTGCTGCATGTCCTGCCCGCCGTAATCTGCGAGATTTTATAAATATCATTTAAACATTTATATTAAGTTCGTGAGCAATCTCACAGGACTTTTAGCGGACCTCAGGTGGAGAACCTTGGATCTGGAAAATTAACTTATCAGAGGTGGAAACTAGTCAAATGGTCAACATTCTTTACTTTTACCATGTCTTTAGTTTTTTGTTGAAAAAAAAAGTTACTAGCGAACTCTTTCATTTTTCAATAATTTTTTGCACCGAATTCACATGCATTAGTATCTAACTTGTCCTTTTATTTCAATACTTTCTCCACTCCTCCTGGCGAGCTGTCACGCTTTGAATCCCACCATATCCGTTTGGTTGCATCACTCAGCAACGTTTGCGCAGTCATCCTCTTCTCGTTCTGTTATTGCCTCAGCTTTTCATTCCTTCTCTTGTATATTATCCTTTTCACTATCTTCTTCAACCTTCCTAACTCTTTTGACCTTTCCCTTAATATTTTTTTTGCTCCTTCTCTTTAATCCCCCGCTGTTTATCACGATATTGCTTGTAATGAATATGAGCTGCTTTATCCATTCATAAACGCTCCTGTGTAGTTTGAACATGGTACATCTTGTTTTTCGTATACAAGATATAAAGTTTCTTCGACTAGCAGGTGTGCATTCAAAGTTCTCTGTGAAATGTCGGTTCTTTCATCGGTCAAAATGCGTCCAGATTTGAAAACCCTTTTTTCTAAAAGTGTTCTCATGTTTTTAGGTTAGTGATCAGTATCTAACAGCTACCTGTAATTCTTTGTAAGATGGATTCATTGGTTGATTCATCATAGCACAAGGTGTAATATGCACCATTACAATCCTTCAGCAACTGTTTTCTTAAGTATGGGGCCAGTGCATCTTTCGTTAGATACCGTGTGTCTTTGTCCTTGAGGGAGAAACATTTTTGGACGCTGCATTTGAATTATTATTATTATTATTATTATTATTATTATTATTATTATTATTATTAGCACCGCGTCTTATTACCCGTTCGGGTTGTACGCACTTACGCTAATGTGCAATGGTAGGGTGATTGTGAGACGAAATGGAGGACCTACAGTTTAACGTGGGATCCGAACCACGGTGGAGGCCTGGCATTCCTCACTTTCACAAGTTGTGATTAATACACGTCTTGTCAGAGGTGAAGGAAGGGTTTGGAAATCACTGCATTTGAAAACAAACTTGAAAGTTTAGCTAATATGTTCACAATATATTTAATAATGTTAATGTTGTAACGAAAAAAATATCATCAATTGCAGTCATGAAAAAAACATACAAACTGACTTTACCGACACATTTGAAAAAACTAAAAAAAACACAAAAAAAAACACAAATTACTAAGATGAGAAAACAAACATTTTCTGAATTAACTGACCATTTTCCACCCCTTCCTTCAACAGCCCAATTGAAAAAACAAACAAAGGAAACAAATAATTTATATATACGGCACCGTGTGTTCTCCTGCCCTTCACCAATACCGGGCGATCTTGTCAAAGAGGGGGAGGACGAGGGTGCTTGTGGAAACTTATGGCGCGGGGAGAGATTTCCCCACGGCGGCGCCTGTTCACAGTGGCCGGCGTCGCGGCGTCTGGACCGATGCGAGGGCGCCAGGTAGACAAGACCTTGGTGCCAACGACCCCTCCTTCCCGTCACACGCAAGCCAGTCCCACCCCAAGGGACGTTGACGAGACACGCACGTCGCGATATTGAGACAAATTACACCCTAAAAGTTTGTGTACGCTCTGTTTAAGTTAAATATGGTCACCTAGGCCGGTCTCTAGGTCTAGTGTTCAGCATTCCTGGGTATTAATCTTGAGGTCCCAGATTAGATTACCGGCAGTGAGTTAATGTAACATTTTCACACATTTATTTCTATTAATAAAACTCAAACTATAGGGCTGTTAAAGAAAAAGAGCCCTGTTGAAATCTTTTGACTTTATTTTGTGGTGAACCATATTTTAAAATAACGCATCGTAAAGTTAAAAATTGGGTAATAATAAATAATTTCTCGCTTACCGAGGCGGCTCCGTTAAACTAGTATTATGTTGACACGTTTAGAAAAGATATCAAATTAATATAAACTTACAAACATTGGCTAAGGTTATTATTGTATTAATTTTACAGCTGCCAAAATAGACTCCTTTAGGCAAACGAGAAAGCTGTAGAACACCAATTTGATGGCCACAGTGGCACACACACACAACGGGGCAAGCGGGGTACTATCCCCTCAAAAGAGCTTAAATTATATTAAGTGGAAGTGAAATATAAAGCCATTAGTGTCGAATGTAAAGACAACGTTTTAAGGTGGGATTTATGAGACGCGAGAAAGGATAAGTGCTTTTGCAGTTTTTATATAATTTTTGTGTGTGCTAAAGTAGCTCAAATAATTCTCCAGTATTTAAAAAAAATTTAGCACCGCGTCTTAATTCCCGTTCAGGTTATACGCTTAAATACTAATTACGCTAATGGGTTAAGGATTGGGAAGGTTGAATTTAGAGGAAGTGAACCCGCATTTGCGTTGAGACTGGAAAATCATTTAGGAAAAACCACCCAACCGAGATTCAGACCTCGATATTAACGTCCTCGGCAGTCTGGCTCAGCACGAAACCAGCGCGTTAGCCAACTACGCCACCGGGGCGGATCAATTCTACAGTATAAACATAGAGTTTAGTTTTATTCACATGGTGATACCAACAGTTGTTGAATATCTGTAATAGCATGAGAGGCATTAGGTGAGAAACTTTTTAAATGAAGAGAAAAGGTCGTCATTAAATTCCAGGACACTCTTTACAGATATTCAACAAATGTTGAGCTCATCATAAGAAAATTAAACTCATTTTTACTATTGGAGCAATATTTGATTTATTTTGACAAAAAAAAGTTTTGATATAAAAACTGCAAAAATAAAAAATAAAAAAATAAACCTTTTCTGGCGTTCCCTACAAACCCGCCTTAAGACCGGCCGCATATTGAAAGCAGCGCAGGGCAGCCTCTAGCCGAGAAATGTGTGAACTATAGGATAGAATGTTGTAGAGAGCGCAGGCGCAGCAGAGGAAAGCTCTTTCGTGCGCGTGACACAATAATACCTCTTCAGAATCGGCGTGAAAACAATGAAGCATGGAGCGGTTAATAGAAGTTGTGCGAGAGTAACCAGTGCAATATGTTAGGGGTGTGCGAAGGCCCATTTTTAAATGCGAAGCGAAGTCGAAGCGAAGCTTGAAACTTGCGAAGAAAAGTCGAAGGCCTATATTAATAATGTATGCACACAGGCTTACTGATATACTTAGTACATTATGAATAAAATTTTAATATTTACTTACAATGTGGAGCTCATAAAATTATTTTGTAAAGTTTACATATGTATGTCTTTTTTTATTTGCATTTCAATTATAATAATTATAAATTAAATTCTGTTTTCGTTTCCCACTTTCCGTATTAGCCATTTTGAATATTAAAGAAAACGTGAAGAAGCTATGAAAAACTTGTGACAAATTTGCACTAGTAAATTTGTGACAGGCTATTGCAAAGAGATGGAATATTAAGGACTAAACATTAGACGCGAACTGGTATGATATCACAACTAAAGCACTTTATCTGCTTCATACCAGATACCTTGGTGTTATTTCTTTTGTGTAATGTAGGTCTAATATTTAGTAAGATAAAATTAAATCGTTTGATAATTTATCGAAGTTTAATCCTTCCTTCGAAATGTTTCGAATATGCGAAGGCTATTGTAGATGTCGAAGTCAAAGCCGAAGGAGATTTGACCTTCGACTCCGACTTCGACTTTTCGAAGCTTCGCACACCATTACAATATGTCATCATGAATATGACGTGAGAACGAAGTTAAATAGTGGGGATATGGAGAATTGCATTCGCTAATCACGTGTTTTGATATCACGTTCATAATCAACTGTGAATTTCATCAATCTGACTTGTAGACAAACGAATATATTTCATGAAATTCACTACTCAAAACGAGCTCGTTCTGACTAGTCTTTTTCTTTAAAAAAAAATACTTCTCAGTATTTTTTATTTTCTTCTGGCCTGTTGTTACAATAGTAAAATTTAACCAATAAGTAATCCGATTCGGACTCCAAATTCAATGCTGCACTTACCCTGCGTGTAAAGTGTGCCGGTACATAGACCTGTCAAACAATATGATATTCAAAAAGTACACGTTTACACACATTTAAATTGCCCCTAAAATTTAAAATTGTAAAAAATAATAAAGGAAAAATGGACTCAATGCATTATGTGTGAGGCCAATTGTCCCATTATTAAAATCGGCGTCTTTAATTACCATAAAAACATCAAAAATCTAATATTGTACATTTAATATTCATACGTTTTCTTGGATTTCAGAAGTTAAGGGGTGATTGTGCTCCTTCACTCACCATTCCACCCCTTCTACAAAAATTGTTTTGATTACAACCTTGATTGTATGCCCACCCCAAAGTAAGTTTCTGAGTGCGCCACCCCCTTGGTCTATTAATACAAGAAATTAACTCTAGTAACATTTATAACTGTAATCTTAATGTCAATTGATGGTAGCCGGTTTATCTTCTTAATATATATAATTCTTCTGTACGTGTGTATGTTACTGAACTCCTCCTAAACGGCTGGACCGATTTTGATGAAATTTTTTGTGTGTGTTTGAGTGGGATCGTGGATGATTTATATTTACAATTGGACCCGGTAGGTGGCGCTGCAATCGGGTTCTAGGATTTTTTTAGGTAATTTTTTTATAGATTTTTTTTACATATCAGAACATGTAACCTCAAATTTTCACCCCCC